>FLSR01000852.1:146091-163209 GCA_900092035.1 Leuciscus waleckii | reverse complement strand
TTATATATATATATATATACACACACACACACACATGTATATATACAAACTTTTATGTTAGATTTGTCAGCACTATTTATTTATAAGTATATAGTTTGGACAAATTATTGTTCAAGTACTACAAAATTAGAATTGGAATCATTAAGGAACAGGAGCTGTATTTGCGATATGGAATCATTACATTTCTTGCTATTATTAAAGCGGCGCTATGCAGTTTTGCAATTCTTCGGGGGAAAACTTGGGCCCGCCGGCCCAAAGTGCAGGGTGTTTTTTCCGCTCACAGGGGCTATAAGGGGGTGCGAGAAGACCACCTTCAACCCGAAAAAAGTATATAACCATTCCAATGACTTACAAGCTGTTCAGTTAAGGTAAATTAAGCTATAAAAAAAACTGCATAGTTCGCCTTTAAAGGCGTATTTCACCCAAAACTGAAAATTCTGTCATCATGTACAAGTTGTTTCAAACCTGCATGAGTTTCTTTCTTCTGCTGAACACAAAAGAAGATATTTTGAACAATGTGAGAAATCAAACAGTTGCTGGTCACCATTTAACTCCATAATATGAAGAAGAAAAAATACTATGTAAGTCGTAGGAGACTGGAAACTGTTTGATTACCGACATTCTCCTTTTGTGTTCAACAGAACAAATTCAGGGTGAGTAAATGATGACAGGTGAACTATGCCTTTAAGTATATAGTTTGAAATAAAATAAAAAACAGTAGATAGAATCTTAGATAGAGACATATCAATAAATGGCTTCCTTGAAACTAAGTACTGTGAAAAAAAACTTGAATCACTAACGATCGTCAAACTAAACAAATAAGACAATCATTATTACAACCACTAACTCTACAGATACCAAAACATATTCTGGATTAAGACATACAACGTCCCTGGTCGAATTGCATTGACAGTTTATCTATTTAGTGATCAATGTCAAGACCGGAGTGGAAAAAAGTGCATTTTTGCAATCCTGTTGGACTAGAGAAAAGGATCAAGAGGGAAAGGTTAGGAAGAAAGATTGCCAAGCACCAGAGCTTTGCCTCAGTGTCCAGAGCTGTTCGTGTGCCCACAGGAATGGATCTTCTGAACCCTGGAGACATAACATCCAGCACTGATCGCTGTAGGAAGCTGGGAAAATCACACACAGCCGCCCTCCGGCTCACAGCCATGCCCAGTGCCAGGAAAATCAAAGTGAAACTAAAGTGAATGTGGCTCTATAAATATACAAACCCTTGAGCAGAGCTGGATAAAGTCTCTTGCACAACAGCAGGTGTGGCATGCAGCAGGATATGAGTTAGATTCAATCGGGTGTAGGAATCCACACTTATATTCATCCAAAATTAAATAAAAATGTGCCACTTGGGTTTCTTATTAGTCAAGATTAAAATAAATAAATAAATAAAATTTAAACTCCCCAGAAATATTAAAGACCATTTATAATGCTATATATAAAATACAAAAATAATTTCTTAAATAAAATAAACAATTCTCTGGGTTCCCAACGCTTGTGACAAATGACTTTTCATGAATTTTCCAAGACTTTTCTACTCGTTTGTGACTGGACTTGCCAATGAAATATTTCACACCCAAGGATGACTAAAAAAATTATATAAAAAAAATGTAAAAAAAATAATTTTTCATATTTTATTAAATACCATATTTTTTTTCATGCCTTTTCCCCCATTAATATTAACAATGGAAACCCTACTCCACAATCTACACAAATCCAAGAAGATGGATAACCCAAAAAAAGAATCAAGCTGCATCATCAAGGAACATCTATTATGAACTGATATTACTTTCCTCTGCATGTAAAATCCCATTCAGATCAATATCAATACTTAAAGCAATATTTCAAGTCACTTATTTTATTATTCATTTCCCCCCTTGACAACATTCATTACATGTACAGCACTCACCTCTCTCTCTCGCTCTCTCTCTCTCTTGGCCTCTCTCTGTCTCTGCCTTCTGTTTATCTCTCTCTCTGAGTGAGAAGTGAAGGACGAAGGAGATCCAGAAGTCAGAAGGAGAAATGTAGTTAAAGGCTTCAGGCAGCGTGGTTTCCACTTTTATGGGCAGGTAGGAGGGGCAAGGCAACTCCTCAAAGGAGGTGGGCAGAGGGGAAAAGAAAAAGAGAGAAAAACGCTCACGTAAGCCTCCACCCAGGGCGTTGATGCAGTAGCTTTTTGGTTCAGTTATGACATTTACCCACAGTAGCCTATTATATTTACTTATTTAAGCCATTTAAATGCTTTGTATTTGGAAATAAAGCTTCAGAATATCAGCCGCAAGAAGATAAACTTCACCATTTATTGATACCGTTTAGTTAATATTGAGTAACTTCATTTTTAGACCAATATTGTCAGTACTCTGTCTATTGCCCCGTGAATAATGAAAAAAAATGTCCAGTTCATCTCGGAGCAAGTGTTTCGTTCCTGAATGAATAAGTAAACATAAGCGTTTTGAAGTGTTCGAGTAAATGATTCAATGACTCACTCATGGGCTTTATCCGAAAACTAAAAAATGCTGTCTTCGGAGGACACATTCTCAACATAGGAAGGCATCAAAGCACGTCCGAATCCAATGTTAGCTTCACTTCCTGTCTCCATCCGATTTTGATATCCCACAATCCCGTGCTTTCCGTTCTGTGACAGTTGAGCTAAAAAATAAAGATCTGAAAGTTGCGTTTTTGACCAAGGTTTTCCACTTCTGATGACATTTCTAGGGAGAAATTACTATTGTGATAATTAAATATTTCCAAAGTTATCACCAAAGCTTGCGCTATTTTGCTGTAGATCATGAAACAATAATGCTGCCTCAAAAGTCTGTGTGAAATCAGTTTCGTGAGGAACCTTCGTGCACAAACGCTGCATACAAAGTCATTGCCTTTGGCCAGCGAAGCAACAAATCAGCTGCCTAAGATTTCGGATATAGCCATAGTCACTTGTTGCACTCCTGAATGAATCAGAATCTGTCCGGTGAATGATTTGTGACAGTGGTTTAATTCGAAATAGCATAATAATGTGGTCTATGGCAGAAATAAAAAAAAACTGGTATGCTGTTCTGAATTCAGTCATTTTTTATTTATGAATGAACGAATCATTACTCATTTTATTCAGATTCTGACTCACTCATAAAGATAGTCCTTTGTCGCCACCTACTGGTGTAATGACGTAATCTACAGAAAGTGTCACTGAAAAATCCCCACATCTCATTTATCTAAACATTATTTAGGGCTTCCTTCTTAGTCTATTTGCTACGCAGGTCTTGTATTCATTCTGTTTTGATCTAAAGCCATATTTTTCTCTGTCTGAGATCCATAACTTATACAGTTATTCAGGCCCGGCTCCGGCTTTGAGATGTAAGGTGGGCCAAGGACATTCCTGGTGGCTGGAGTTTTAACATTATTTAAATTTTTTCTCTGAAGCATATTTTGTAACTTTATTTTATTACAAAAGGGACAAGTCTTAAAATGGACTCTATATATAAACACAGAGTTTACTGGTTACTTGCCCTGCCAAACTTTTCACTTTAGTTCATTCCAACTAATGAAGAAATTACAAGCAAATGCACTAATAAAAACAATAGAACAAAGATACAAATCAAATAAACAGATTTCAGGTAGTATTCAGGTACGAAATACACTATATAGACTCTCTTCTCCTTCACTCCCTTGTCTGGTCTCGTCCCTACGAACACATACAGACTCTAGCCTGATACCTGCATGCCTGTACTTTCCCGCTTCAAGGATTCCTTACCCGAACGCCGTCTTCTGTCATCCATCTTCAGCCACCTGTCATCCACCTACAGCCTGCTGCTCTCTCTCCGTTCATCAACAAGACACAGACCCGTATTATCATCCAGCTAAGTCCTTCATCCATTCTGTCTCTCTGCCACAAGCTCGCCTGTCCGCATAACTGTTCGGATCCGTGCCACGGCTCAATAAAACTGTTTAGGTATCACTTACTTGTCTGCTTCTCTCTCTATCGTGACAGTCTGTGTGTGCATATATTGTATACACACACACATATATATTTATACATACATATATGTCATATATATACATATATTATGTAAACAAAGACTTTTATGTTAGATGCGATTAATTGTGATTATTCGATTTGACAGCACTAATATTAATCGTTTTAAAGCTAAATAAGTTATTCAGTCAAGAGCAGATTTGAGCAGAGTTTTTTTTATGTTCTTATGTTATTTAATTAATATTAAAAACACAAGACAGCAGCAGGTATATTAAGCTACTGTCACTTTAAGACCAAATCCAAGGATTTGACAAACATCAGACTATTTACATTCATTAAGACTTTTACAAGGATACTCGCCAAAATGGGTGCCAAAATTGAATTTCTTTCGAGTCTTCTTGCGCTTAAATGGTTTAAATCGTTTGAATGTCATAAAGGGACGTTCTAATACCGCTGTCTAGTTTCTAAATAACAAGCGGATCTTTGATTCCAAGCGGCCGAAAAAGCACAAACTCCCTCATAATCTGGAGCTGAATTGTTCATCGCTCCAATTTTGCAATGGGTTGTTATTTGGCGTGGGGCCAGATGTTCTGTTCATTAATGGATTGTTAATATTCTGTTTCCTGCTGTACGATGAAACGACTTTAATCTGTGAGATTGGCAGTGAATCCGGTGACTCACACTAACAGGTGGATGTAAACCTCCGGTTATTCCCTTCTGTTCTTGAGCTGTTGGGACAGTGTCAACGGACTGAAGGCGTCTGGATTATTTCTGCCACAGCGGAAAAAGCTAATTTTAAAGAGGCGAGATTTCTTGACATTTGTTCAAAAACAACAACAAAATATTTGACCTGAAATTGAGTTTGTTTATTTATCATGAAGAGAGTGAATGAGACTTAGACAGCTGTTGATTCGATTAATTTTCCCCTCCATTTCAGAGACAAGAGAACACTGTGTCACCAAGCCATGTGTTTTCCAAAGCGTGGCAAAAATCTTCCTTTTGGCAAAAGCAAGTGCCAGATATTCAAGCAGCAACATTCCCTTTCAGCGGATTATGCTATTGTGTTTTGGAATGTTGCCTTGTATGGCGGGATATTATTTGCTTTTGCCGCACACAGCCATACACACCCACCGTGTTTAATCATGTTGTTTGGATTCACAATGGCGTAAATGGCGCGATCTTGCCCAGTGCTCATATTAATACTCAACTGAACAAGTTAAGAATCATTCTTATGTGGTGAAACTATTTTATACTGACTTACAGTGAGGGTAGTTCACATTCTTAAAATTCATTTTTAGATAGAATTGGCAATGCAACAAGAAAATTGACAAGAAAATACCGTTTCAGTCTTTATACTTCCAAAGTTCATATTTAATTCAACTTCTGTTTCAATGCAAGCAATTGTGAAATTTACTAGCAAATTTCAGTGATAGGGCAACATGCCGTAAACTTTTTCCCCATGTTTTCATGGGTCTAAACAGATGTTGACAGTCAATTTAAAGAGTTATTATAGGCAGGTGTTCAGGCAAGTACCATTGCAATCTCACTTGTTTCCCTTCCATCTTTTTATGGATGATTCTTCAGTTAGGTGCACTATTGACTACTTGAAATATTAAAGAAATTAACTGTTTCTAACTGTAATATCACATGAGCTAGAATATGAATCTGGTGATCATGGTGGCCTTGATTAACCCCTTCATGCATAAATTCTGACAACCTCAGTCAGGATTTGTTTTCTCATTTGTTTATTTTGCTCTTAGGGCATGAAAAACAAGATTTGGACTTTTATTTATTTTTTTTACACATATTTGTCAAAGATATTTTCAGATGTCCACTTGACTGGACAGTATGTGTTTTTGGTTTGAACTGAAGAGATACTGTAATAAACAGTAAAAACACAGCAACACTGTGTGTATTTAACATACCAATAAATAAAATGATATAAAATCATTTGAAAAATATAAAATATATACCAAAAATATAATGCAGCTTCAAACGCAATTGAGTTTGTTCCTGTTCTACCAGGACATGATGTTGATGATTCCATCAAAGATCACTACATCTGGTGAAGGTATACTCTGTGGAAAACCCTAGCCTGACGTCGTCATCATCAGATTCTAGTCAGAATTATGAGTCTGATACTGCTCCATTCATAGACAGTATAAGAAATTGACACAGCGACCCCATAGATTTCAACGGAGAAAAGTTAAGTCAATTAGAAGCAATCACTTCCTGATGGCTGAGCGCACTGCGCAGACTCAAACTGAGCTTGACGACGTAGACCTGACGTGAGCAACCTGTCTGACAGTTGTAAGTCTTCTAGTAGCTGTGCCAAGAGAAATCTGAATCAATCCCTTCCGAATCTTGGACACAGCGACCCCATTGGAACTCAATTGAGACAAGTGAAGCCCATTTATAGCGATTTTTAGCACTTCCGTTTCTGACGCGCAGACTCAAACCGAGCAAAGCGTTACACAGACCACGTGAGCAACCCGTCTGTCTTCTAGTAGCTGTGCCAAGAGAAATCTGAATCATTCCCTTCCGAAACTTGCAGAGATGGAGAGCGTGAGGAGGAGCTGTCCATGAGCTGGAGCAGGAGAAACTTTTGCTAAGTATTCTGATTAATTATATTGCAATTTTGCCTCCACGTCCCCCCGATTGCCCGCGAGCTTCTCCTCCTGTCCATTCGGTAATCTCTCTACTGTGCGACAGAGAGTCGCGTGTTATGACGCAATCGTTAGCCTATTTTTAAAAAAACTGCTTCTACGGGGCCATAACATAAGCTACAAGGTAATGGAGCCTTTTATCCATTGTCGTGTTTCTTTAAAAATAAACAATGGACAAATAGTGTCTTTAAACGCTTCAGATGTAAAGTTATTCGCTGTCAAAGTGACGCCAAAATGAATGGGAGTCAATGGAATGCTAACAGCAGGTGATGGCTTGCTAACCAATGGATGCCCCCATAGAAGGTACCCTTTCCGGATGCTGGATTACCCTCTTGGAACTTCCCAACCTCAAATGTTGTGGGCGGGGCTAAGTTCGGCTGGCATCCAGGCTATGGAAACCCAACTCAGACTAGAAAACGCTCATGCTCCCTACAGTCTATGTTGATTCACCCTTGTTAGATGATCATTCTGATTATGCACAAAATTGACATATTTCTACCGTAACTCTCCTCTCTGAGACTGAAAGACTGAAATCTACATTGATATATTAATGTTTTCAGACTATGGAAAAACTAGAAATCAGGTGTTTTCAAATCTCATCTGAAATGTGTTGGGAGTAACGCATTACAAGTAACATGCATAATGTAATCAGATTACTTTTTGATGGAACGAGTATAGTAACGAATTACAAGTACTGTGTATTATGTAATCAGATACATTTTTAATTTAATGAGTAAAGCATTACAAGTAACATGCATTACATAATCAGGTTACTTTTCTGATGTAAAGAGTAAAGCATTACAAGTAATGTACATCACATTGCTTTTTTTGATGTAACTTCAAATTACATTCTAATGACACAAATGCATTTATTTACAGCCAAAAACGTTTCTGCAGATTAAGTATTTTCAAGAACAACAGTCACAGTGATAGTATGAATTGTAGCTGAAATATAGCTAGTGATGCATGATGTCCAAATAATGATTAATCAGAATTTCTTCCAAATCTAAAATCAATACTTGGAAGATTTGACATGATATGACCCTTAGATGTTACTTGATGCTATACAACATTTTTTATTTTATTTTTTACCTGCAAGAGTCTCCTAGGATAGAAGGAATGGATGGATATTTGGCATTTAACTTTAACTTGCCATTTCTGACTGGCTGTCGGCCATCTTGGTTTGAAGAAAAATCCACATTCAACGGCTTGCTACTTTGTGGCAATGTATAGGATGATGTACTAATGTCCACTGTTGAGGTTGATGTGAAACTATACCATCAAAACCCATGCATATGCAAGAAAACGCTTTTTGAATAGCTGTCCACAGTAGTGACCTCTATGCGTGCCGTGAAAGGGTTAACCTACAAGTGGATTTCATATTTGTCATTCATACAAAATGTACTCTCAGACTATGATGTAAAAATTTAATTAAATTTAAATCTACTGATTTAAAATTCTTGATTAAATTTAAATATACCATGTTTTCACAACACAGATTTTATACATTTATTATAGAGGGAGCCCACAACATTATAAAATATAAAACGTTATAAAGTAACAATATGAAATGTTATAAAGTAATTAAAGAAATACAAAAATCTACATTTTAAAACAAGAATCATTTAAAAAAAAAAAGTATTCTTTAAAATCATTCTAGGCAAAAGAAAAGTTTCTTCTAATTGAAGAATCATCTATAGAGCCCCCTGCTGTCAACAAACAATAATGCATCTTCACTATTTGGCAGAACGGTATAGACATTCAGTTTGTCTGTGAGAACTTTCTATAAATTAAATTTGGTCATTGACCCTGAATACAGGTGCATATTAGTCATATTCCCAAACACAGTCTCTATCAGATCAAAGGTCTCGGGATCAGAAGGGTGGGAAAAGCCAAGTTTATCCCACTGCAATAATCATAATTCAACAAATACACAAAATGAAGGGTTGAGAAAACTTGTTTAAAACAATGTCAGTTATATTTGATGAATAACGTTTGTTGTAGTTTACAATAGACATTAAGTTCATAATAATTCTCACTCCATATTTTACAATTTTCGGCATTTGAAAAGAAATGCTAACATGTTGTTTTCTGTATAGAGCCTCATTTCTGTTGACCGTAGTCGGTGTGAAAGCACAATGTGAGCCTGCTGTTGTAGTTACGCTGCAGGCCTTACTTTGGATACACTGCAGCTGTGGAAATATTTGAGATCATTTCCTAGTCCTAATTCTCGCAATTCTTGCTTTCTCAGCGCAAACACAGCACCTGAAGAAAGTCCATAAAACAGGCTCAGATAAAAACATCATGACACACTCAAGTGGTGTTTCTGAAATATTAAGGCATATGTCTGAGACGGCGGTGGACTTTTCCAAGTCTGCAAGGTATGTGAATCTTTTCAAATAGCCGGTGAGAGTCACTTGTTCAAGACTTGGAGACGTAAACAGACAGCTCTGAATGAATGCGCTTAGCAGAAGAACCGCTGCAACAGCACATTTTTACTCTAAATATTTTTTCCCCCTGCAAAAGGTAGGCTAACGAAAGAGACTAGCAAATCTTCTTCCATCAAATCATTGGCTACAGAACTGAAAAACAAAAAGCACGTAGCTAGACTACACCAAAAGATCAAGTTTTGGCTAGCATGATTCAGTTTCTAACTACCATGAGGCACAGAGAGTGCTTAGAAAATATGCTGTATTAGCATTAGCATCCTCACTGAAGTGAACTAGCATGGGAAGATAATTGTCCTATAAGAGACACATTTAAATGGACACAATTGGAAAGATATCTGACCAACGAAGTGTAAATATGTTTTTTTTTTTAATGCTATGTTGCATTTAAAGTAAGTTTGAGTTCATTGGTGGTCTAATTACCAAATAAAATAACATGCTAATACTGTAAACACAGGTGAGCAAGGTTTTTTATCAGTATAAAATAGGCAAACTCTATATTTTTTTACTTATCTCAGTTTAGATATTGCACTTGCTATGTTTTTCTGAGATAACCTAATGTTTCAGCACACTAGCATGCTAATATTTTGATGTGACTTGCAATGTGAAGACATAGCCTATGTGTCACTACTTGTAAACCGCACTCACATTCACATTTTAATCCAATATACCAATATTTATTTCATAATTAACAGCATAATGTTTTTAAAACAGCTTAAAATTATACTACCAAAACTAAAGAGAATGACAAAGTAGGCTGTAATGGTAGCATTACATGACAAAGTGAGCAAAAGATGTAAAACAGCTCTCCCTTTTGTGAATGTGAAAAACACATTAAGGCTAAATGTGACAAAGAGAAGCTTTCATGCAGGTTTCTCTAAATAGCCCGGGTCTGCAATTCTCTGAAGGCTTGTATTCGTTTTGTGGTGTTTGCTATCACGGTCAACCTCTGGTTTATGTCCCGGCTGAGGAGAAATCATGTGGAACGTATTTGAGGGGTAAATTCAGTTTGAAAGGATGTGCCTGTCATCACCCTCTTACACGCGACTCACGCTATACGCTTATGATGTCACTGCAATGATTGACGGCTCTAAATATCAGACTGTGAACTACTGAACAAACATGATAGCATCAGTTCTTGATTTGGGAAAATAAATCAAATGCAACATTTGATAGCAATTGCATTTGAAAGACAAATGTTTATATGTGTTATTTTTTCCGTTGGCTTTCGCGCACTATTCCAAGCCTTCTGAAGCAGTACGGCAGCCAAGTCTGATGAAAAGTCTGAATATAACTTGAATTTAGTATACATACAATAATATATACATTCATGTTTATTATTTATTAGTTTATTATTATTTATTCGTTTATTCGGGGTCCAAAAAGCTCCTCCAAGACGAGCAATGTTGTAGATGATTTATGCTAGCAGAGCCTATGCAAAACTGGACCTCAACTCTTATGAACACAAAACATGATGAGCAAAGTTATTCTTCTGCTCCTCTCTGGGAAGCGATTCATCAAACAGGGAATTTAGACAGAGCAGCAGTCTTTCATCAAACCAAACACTGAACCTCCCTTGATGTCTAGAAACAAAATAGTTTCCACACGTCCAGCTTGTACAGCAAGCAGAGCATTCTTGCAGTGAACCATAGGAGAGTCTTGGATAAGACTATCTATTATGGACCAGCACCAGGGTCAGTTTGGGTTCGTCTAGGTCGGTCTGCACCTGACCGAACTTTCTCCATAGCCATCTTGCAATGTTTACTAATGACTTCGACGTCACAGCGCTGTCGTTATCTCGCCTCTGGCCCGCCTATATCAGATAACCCGATGTGATTGGTGTAGACTCGGTACAAGGGCATACTTAATGAGCATCATTACTCGACACCAGAGTAACTCGCTGAGCAAATTCAACGTGTGCTCTCGCGAGAACTCTGGATTTCCAGGGTAGTAACTACTTGCTTTTAAGCAATCTATTGTAATGCCTTGACACCTTGACAAAGGCTTGTTGCCGAAACGTTGGTGAAATAAAGTATTTGCAAGTGAGTGTGCGGTCATAAAAACAGTATTTCGCTGGTCACGTATTTCAAACTTCTTTTTACCTCTAAGCGGAGAACGAAAAAGAACTTCACCGTGAGTATCGGGGTATTTAAAGTGGTAATTAACCGCTGGCAAGATGAGCTTTGAATAAAACTCAGCTGTTAATCCAATAAAAAGAAAGAGGAAATAGAGAAAATGGGCTGTGATGCTCCCTTTTGAAAAGGTAGGAAAACATCAACACCCATAATGCACTGGGCTTGATCCAACCCAAGGCTCTTTTCTAGAAAGATGAAGCGACAGCTTTGGAAGGCGCAAGGATTATGTTCAGTCATTATCATACTGCAGAAAAGTAATACTTGCACACAACCACCCAGTATGAAATTGCTGGAATACGCCTCTCTTCTGTGATCGAGGACCTGTCTGAGTACAGACCTGACGCAGCAGAAACTATAATTTACAGGTCAAATAAATCAAAGAGGCATTCACACATTCTATAAAGGTTCCCTTCCAGACTTCCACAACAAACATTATCGTGTCGGCGACAGGCCACGTTTTTGTGAAAATGAGCCTAACTGCTCTCACAACATCCTTGTTTGTTCTCCGTCGACCTGTCCGGCCAGAGTCAGTCAGAGTAATAAAAGTCGTCACCACAGACCATTTATGCTGAACTCATGAGCCAGCGCACGTGATGATAGACACGAAGGGTTTAAAAACATTACGAGATCACTGTGTTCAATTCATTAGGCACTGGAACGCCCTCGCTGCGGTGGATGAGGTCAGGACTGCCTGCTGAAAGGGTAAAATGTCACTTAAATCAAAGGAAACAGGCATTTCTCGCCATCAGTGGCACACCGCAAATATGTGGGGCTCCGCCCCCTTGTGCATACTTTGAGACAGGCCCCGCCCACAAGTAGCAACATTAAAGGGATAGTTCACCCGAAAAAGACCGTTCTGCCAGCATTTACTCACCCTCATGTATTGCTAAGATTATATTTTTGGTTCATACAATGACGAAACAACGTTGGAACCCATTGACTATTATTACATGGACATAAAAACCTAAATCTCTTTTGTATATGGTGAAATATTTTCACATATTGGATATTTTGGTCCACTCTTCAATACTTCTGCATTAAAGGGGTCGTTCACCCAAAATTTGGTAATATACTCAATGTCTTGTATTCTTGTATTAAACTGATTTGTAATATTTGTAGTTTTTTCTTTTCTACTTTTTGTGGGTGTTGTTGTATGTTGTTTATTTTATTTTATGTATTGTCTTGTTTTTTTATTTGCACCTTGAGTGTGTATTAAAGTTTGATGATGATGAATGTCATGTTGTTCCAAACTTGTATGACTTTATTTCTGTTGAACATACGAGAAGATATTTTGAGAAATGTCAATGTTTTTGTTGTTTTTTTGTCCATACAGTGGAAGTTACTGATCACCAAAAATGTTTGGTTACCAACATTTCTCAAAATTTATTTGTGTTCCGCAAAGGAAAGAAATTCATAACGGACTGGAACGCCATGAGGGTAAATGATGATGAAATAAAAAAAATATGGGTGAACTATCCCTGTAATGTCGACTCAAGTTTTTGCAAAGACGTAAATTTCCATATTTGGTGGAGCTGTTTTAAATGTTGAAGTTAATTGACAGATTGACCAGTTAAACAGGAATGGCTCTGTAAAATTAATGTTTGTGCAGTAATTTGCAAAAGAAAATAAGCATAAAAAAAATATACGCTTGACTGTTCCTTTCTAGCCGTGTAAACATGCTGCAGATTTCGGTAAATGCTTCTGGAGTCATTTAATTTTTAACTGTGTTATAGGCCTATATATCACTATCACTTATGTATTTTTGGACATGTACCATTCCAAATACTGGGGTATACTGTATGAAAGCAGTAATCATTCTGTGCCACTGTGTGTGTGTGTGTCGTGTGTGTATATATATATATATATATATATATATCAAGCACCGCCTGATACCATCACTGTACCATGATACTGCCAAAGTACTTTTTGTAAGCACTAGCGATAGCCAGATTATACATATACAGGCATAATATTACATTAAGGTACAATATATATATATATATATATACACATATATATATACACATATATATATATCACTGAGCAGCACTATAAACGTTGCCATTTTCTTGTCAGACACGCTTGAATGGCTTTTGTCAGGACCAAATTTTGGCCCGTTCCCCTCTGCTGTCATCCAATGCATAGTGCTCGTTTTGTAGTCCAAAACAAGAAAACCTTTGGAAAACTACCGGTGACACATAATGGAATTTTGGAGAAAGTTCTCAATGGGCCATTATAAATGTGAGTTGTAGCTTGCTTAGCTTGAAGTCGCATGGAGGAAACGTGAGTAATGTTTACAATGGCTTTGTTCCGAAAACCTAGTGAGCTACCGACATAGGGTGCCTTCTAAGGCAGCAACCAAAATAAAATTTAACCTTGTTAGTACCTTATGCATATCGTCTCAGACTCAGCTCACAATAGATTTGCATTAGCATGTTGCTAAGCTAACAACATGACATGTCACATAGCTAAGCACGCACACAATTATTCTTAATTTTTAATACAAAAGGTTCCATTATATTACAAAGTTTTAATTATATTAAACTATTATTTTTTTTTGTTACAACATGAATTGAGTCAATTTAAAATCAAACTTTGTTGTTATTAGGCCTATATGAATTGAGTAAACTTAAAATCAACCTTTAGCTTAGTCAGGCATCTTAGATGGATTTCTTCACTGAGCTCAGCATAATGCTCAATGAATTTGTCTTTTTCGCAAGTAATACATGCAACACAGCCTTAGAATGTGGATAAAAAAGGAATCTTAGAAGTTAACTAAATAATCCCTATGTAGGTAGCTCACGAGGTGTTGTACCGGAGCCTATTTATGAGAGTGTATATTTGTCTTCATATTTATATTCAGTATATTTTCAGAGACTCTAGAGTACAGTCTAGGTATCTTTATGAGGTCACAGAATCATTATAACAGGTCAGTTTATCTCCAAATTCACCCACCAGAACGTAGCTTTCCATGTTGTCCGTGTCTGTTCCAAAACATGACTTGTAGTAGAATAAATATCACATCCTGGTAGTTTATTTCTTCAAGGATTGGAAGTTTGTGAAACAGTAGACATTTTCACTCAAGAAGAAACATTTGCGGTTTTGTCTTAGCACCTGTGGGCCCTTCAAGTCATTAAGTTAATGATAAAAGCAGACAAGGGCAGCAGGAGTGCACAGTCCTGTCAGCCATTTATGATGAAGGTGAGAAGAAATTAAAAACTTGTTGGAAGATGCTGTACTGCATCCAACCGAAGAAATACTACCAAAGCTGCAACTTGCCTGTCTCCCGGTGAATGTATGGCGGTTGTGATGAGTCTATTACCGAAATGTTCTCCCCTTAGGGCCTTTATTTTTTAGGTGGAGAGGCAGTTTGATGGCGGAAAGTCAGCACAGATGTGTTACAAGAGCTGTGGGAAGCATCACTCAAGTCAGCTGACAGGAGAAGACGAGAAAGGAAGATATACAAGGACAAAGATGCAGTCATGGGGTCAGGCTGTCGGCTCGAGGCGCTTCATAAAAGCTTAGTTATTGGATTTGAGGGTTAAACTATTAATCGTCAGTGTCCCATGTAAAAATAAGAGCATCTGTTAATATGCTCAGAAACTCCCTTAGGCTTGAAGAAACTTTTTTTAGAGGGAGAGTTCACTCAAAAATGTCATCATTTACTCACCCTCATATCATTTCAAACATGTATTATCTTTCTTCTGTGAAACACAAGAGATATTTAGCAGAATGTTGAAGCTGCCATTTTCATACTACGAAAGTGAATCTGGACAGGTGCTATCAAGCTTAAAATATGCAAAATAACCATAATTTCACATTTAAAAGAGTCCACTCCACAAATTGTAGGCCCAAAACAAAAAGCGGAGTAAAGAAAAACCAAAGCCAAACACAAAACTAAAGAAAGCAAAACGAAGCAAAGCAAAGCCAAAGACAAAACTAAATAAAGCAAAGCAAAACGAAGCAAAGCTAAGCCAAACACAAAACAAAACAAAGCAAAACACAAAACGAAACACAAAATGAAACAAAGCAAAGCAAAGCAAAACAAAACGAAGCAAAGCAAAGCAAAACACGAAACGAAGCACAGCAAAACAAGAAAAGGAAACAAAGCAAAACACCAAACAAAGCACAGCAAAACACAAAACAAAAAGAAGCAAAACACCAAACAAAGCACAGCAAAACACAAAACAAAAAGAAGCAAACAAGCAAAACACCAAACAAAGCACAGCAAAACACAAAACAAAAAGAAGCAAAACACCAAACAAAGCACAGCAAAACACAAAACAAAAAGAAGCAAAACACCAAACAAAGCAAAGCAAAACATGAAACAAACCAAAGCACAGCAAAACAAAGCAAAGCAAAACAAAATGAAACAAAGCAAAGCAAAGCAAAACAAAATGAAACAAAGCAAAGCAAAGCAAAACACAAAGCGAAACAAAGCAAAATAAAATGAAAAAAGCAAAACACAAAACAAAGCAAAACAGAAAATGAAACAAAGCAAAACAAAAAGAAGCAAAGCTAAAAAAAAGTAAACAAAAAGCAAAACACATAACAAAGCAAAGCAAAACATGAAACAAAGCAAAACAAAGCAAAACAAAACGAAGCAAAGCACAGAAAAACAAAAAACGAAGCAAAGCGAAATACAAAACTAAAAGCAAAGCAAGGTAAAACAAACAAATAAAAAAATAGAACAAATAAAAAATCAAATATATACCATGGCCATGTTACAGATCTAGGCCTGCATGCCTGTAGTTTGAGACCAATAATCTAAAATCCAGTTATACTGATACAGTAATATTCTTGGCACATCCCTAGTAAATAATCAAAGTAATTAATAAAATTTGACACCTAATTTATATAAATCACAAGGATGAAATACGTTCAAGCTGGGAATGATGCAAAAGCCTGCAAGTTAAATCTATATTTGAGAGTACTGCCTTAACAACACACTAAAATAATTCAGTTCCTCTGATTTGTGTGCTTAGGAAATAATTCATGGCAAATATCATGGGAACACTGCCTTCATGTGATAATTACAGTATTTATGCCAGACTACCATGGTATCCGTCAAGACTTTTCTCTATTAAATGCCTCTTATTTGTTTGGCTAGCACATGTAGCCAGTATCTTATTTCGCTGTGGTCTGGAAGCTGCGGCGGCGTGGGGTTATTTTGACTGGAGCCTCTTGTTCGTTTAAATCAAATGAATATTTGGAGGTGTTTGGTCCCAAACCCTGTGAGGTCAACAGTCTCTGAGACACTGTCTGGTCGTTTGGTGGCTGTCTGGCTAAATCCCCTCAAAATCATTTTGACCAACAGATTCAGACAGACAGTCACATTTAAAGTGGGAAGAATTATCATCTCTACTTTCCAGTTCTGCTCTTTTTGCCCAAGTATGGGTCTATGGTAATGCACAAGCAACTCTATGATATTAGGTGCAGGTTCTGAACCAGAAGAACTCCAGAACAAATCCTTCAAGAGAACAAGTGATGTACTAAAATGTTTACTGGATAAGCTTCTACAACTCCCTCATCTATTACCAGTTCACTTACTTATTGTGGACTGTTTCAAAAGAGTTTAACTTGGATATTCTGTAGTCTTTTCACTTTTATTTAGCCTATGTGCCCACTTTTTTGGAGTGTGTTGCTTATACACAACTGTTTATATTTACGATATTTTATATTTATTTATTGTTTATAATACAATTTCGTACAAAAAATATTTTTTTACAACACAGATTCTTGATTTTATTTAATTTTACAAAATGTCCCAACTTTTCTTGATTTGGGGTTGTAAAATCTTTTATATTATATTATATTATATAAAAGTATATTATGTGCTGTCAAATCGATTAATCATGATTAATTGCATCTATCATATATATATATAT
>FLSR01000852.1:107255-144136 GCA_900092035.1 Leuciscus waleckii | reverse complement strand
CAATATGATGATTTTGTCATCATAATCATTATAACCACAATCATTCATAAACTGTGTGTGTGCACAAGTGTGACTTGCAAAAACACAGCTCAAGCAGCAAAAGAAACACTAATGTTTAGCATCAGCATCCCAACTAAAGCAAATACTGATCTCTATAATGGTAACTTCAAACCAAACATTTTCAATTAAACATCTCAATAACAACTGCTGTAGATGCATGACAGAAATAAAGTCATACTGGTTAATAATAGGTGTAATAATGTGTAATGGCTGGAAGTCAGTTGTAGTTCTTGTGTTTCTCTATTTTCTGTTCTTGTGTTCCTCTTTCCTTCTGTGATTCTGCTTGTTAACAGCAGGTGTTCATCACTAATGCTCAACAATCACTTACATATTCCCTTAATTATCTCTCTGCAACACTGTCTCAATGTTACTTTTACTCTTTGTAGTGTGAATTGCCCAGTGGGGTTGAAAGGGTTAACAGTGTAAGATAAAAAGACACACCCACAAAATGTATTTTAACAGTAATAAACTGTAAGTTATTAACAGGTATATACTGGCAACACTGTTGCCAGTAGTTTACTGTAACATTTATTTTTTGGGTCACCATTGTGCAGAAGAGTAGAGCCTGTGCTTCAGTCCAGGAGAAGATCTACAAACATTGATGAATTGCTGCATGTTGCTTTATTTAAAAGGCGGCGACTGTGTAGTTGCTGGTCCAGTGGAAATCTCTTTATTTACAAACGTTTTTTTGTGGTTTCAAATGAAATAAGTTCACACTAATACTTTGCTCACGTTGTTAATGCATTATACATTTTAGTTAATACATTTAAATGATAGTTGGTCAATTTAAGCCAGTCGGTTTCTGCAAGTGAAATTAGTTAACTCGAGTTTTAGTGCATTTTTACAGTAACATACTGTAGATTACAGTATTTTGCCAGTATTTTACTGTAAAAAAACCCGGTAAGGTCTAACAGTGTACTACAGACAATTACCCAGTGTTGGGCAGTAGCGTGCTAGTGACGTTACTAGCTTAACTACATTTCTCAATAGCGTGGTGGTAGCGTCGCTGTTTTCTGAATCAAATAGCTTTTCAGTAGCGAAGCTCCTCCATGACTCCTCAATGCAACACGTTTATCTTGGCAGTGTGAACAAGACAGTGTGTGTGTGTGTGTGTGTGTGTGTTAGTGTGTGTCAGTCAGTCAACCTCGAGATCACAGACACACAGTAAGCGAAAGCAGACGCTCTGACAGACAATGTCAAAAGAATTCTATTTTGAGTTCTCCTTTAAGACTTTGTGGAATGGAATAACATTGATTATTCCAAAATGGTTAATGGTCGATCTCTCAATCAAACTGTGAACAATGTAAACATTGTTATCAGCCAAATGTATCAAACGAGGAATTACGGCAAGTTTCCGATAGAATCTGAATGGCTTTGGGTGGTTAAGGCTCAAATTTTGGACCTCAAGACGACCGCTGGAACATCGAGGGTCACAACCCGGACAAATTAAAGCTCCAGCAACATCTGTCAACAGACTTGAAAGTATCGCAAGGGTTTTTGGTGGGATTTCCAGACATGTCGTAGTCTGTCGCAGATGCAAATATTCCCTCGCCTCTATCAGCTCTAGAGGCCGATTCACTCTGTCTCTTTCAACCGTCCTACCGTTTATTTTTGAATACCGAGGCCATGAGCGTCTCAGACAGCTCCGCAAATATTCCAAACACATATTGGACACATGCTCATACAGCCCCGTGCCAGTGTACACACCATGCGGCTCCTCACTATCTATCAACCCTGGCAGGAGCGCTACGACTGCAGGCTGGGAGATTTACGATAATCAAAGCTCATCTGAGATGGGGAGGGCTACCGATGATGGAAGAGGAGTCCCTAGGGTGTCATACGGCTTCCTAGGCAGAAGCTAACACCATCCGTTTCCCTTCACAATATCTCAACTGCCTTCAGAGGGTGATTATGGATTTATTTTGGGGCAGTGATAATTATGTTAAGTGTTTGATTCCAAGTTTTGGTTAAAAAATGTTACGCCCCATGACGCTTTGTGGGAATAACTTCCGTTAAACTGTAAACAACCAGTGAACGGCTCGCTTTATGAACGCCATAAGCTTTAAAAAAGAAAACTGGGCACAATGCGGTGACATTATTCTACTCACCCTACAACTATGAATATTAAAAGAAAACCTAAAAGTGTAAAAGCATTAACAAATTACTTTTTTAACAGACCTTAAATTACCCCCAAAGCTTAATTGTTTCCGTAGCAATGGCATGTTTAATATCACCCCAGACAGCAACCTAGTGTTGGCCCAGATCTGGCCCACATCTGGTACACGTGGATTCCACACGAACCAGATGTGGGCCGGATCTGGGCCGACACTATGTTGCTGTCTGGGACTGTAGTAATATATGTGTATATTATGTAACATATGTTGCCTAAATAAAATAAAAAATCATTAACTTTAACATTAAGTGAAAATATTTCAAAGTGACAGATTTGACAAATTTACCTGCTTCAGAAACAATCCAGTAAACACTGCTAATATGAGTAGAATTAAAGGGGGAGAGAATTACATTTTAAAGCATTCGTATGAAAATAAACCTGGAAAGAGAAGCGAGGACTTGGGGAGAAAAAACGTGAGATTCTTTGTGCATTCCAGTTAATTATTAATGGGATATATCATAAATTAAATCAGGAGAACAGACCACAAATGTGAAATATATGTTGTCTTTTTTCATACCGTTACAGTGGAATTCAAAGGAAAAAATGAAATAATCAGGAGGAAAAGAACGCAGTGACTGAAAAGAGCTCTTGCCATAGATATTCTCGCAATACCCTGTCACATTAAAATACCAAATGTTACATTATTCTTTATAAGGAAATTTTACAGCTTATTCAGTCAAACTGACAGATAATGATCATAACCTTATAATCTGAAATGATTTGTTTCGCTCTTTTTGAGTGTAACTTTCCCAAACCGGAAGTGCCTCCCATAATTCAGAACGCAGGCTTGTGAGAAAAAAGGTGAATAAAGGACAATTTTGCCAAATTAGTTGTTCTTAAAGGAGCACACAGTCATTTTTTACTTATGAAATGTTTTACCCATAGAAATGAAGATCACTTAGAAGAAATGTAATTAAAATTCTGTTCAACCACGTTAAATGAAACATCATATTAGTATTAGACATATATCATATCACATTGACATGCAACCGGCCAAGTTACTATGGCTGGCGGCCATGTTTCTGGAAGTATCTGAGTCTTATTGAAAGACATGTTAATACGTCCACCAGATAAGATGCACACCAATTTTCAACTTCACAGATTATACGGTTATGGCATTATAAAGGATTGTCAGCTTGTAGTGCCCCCTATAGGAGCAATTTTGATATAACTTGGTGTGCGTCCTCAAAATGCCCTGTGGTCTGTGTGTATTTAGTTTTGTTAAGGTTGGACATTGCTGTCAGGAGAAATAGGTAAATTTGAGAAAAAACGAATGATGCCACGCTGCTTAATTCACTAATAACTTTGCAGCACTTCAACAAATCAAAATTTCATCACCATCCCTTGCTGCTGTGTACTATTTTGGTGAAGATCAGACCAACGGCCTATGAGAAGTTTTAAAAAGTTAGAAAAAAATCCAAATGGTAGAAAAGTTTTATAAATTGAAATGAAATCAAAGATACACAGTAAATTGTGTAGGGCCTGACTCAAGGATTCAAGGAAAAAAAGTAATTTTGTTTCAAGACCTTCGGTGTTTGGACCCCTAATAATAAACATACAGTAGTTATGAACATACACTGTTCCCAAAGTTGGATGTACACTCATAGTGCGAATGAATCATACCTACTTTTGTTTTAATAGATCAACGTATTTTCGAGATACACTCTCCATTTTTGCATCCAATTTTTGGTCAACATTGGAAAGTTCACATCATCATAACTTTTTTGAATATAGATATTTTGTTTGGTCATTTCAGTGTGGCTTGGTCCAGTGATCATCTGAGCCAATTTTGGGAAGAATCTGATCAAATTTGAAGTGTGAAATTAGGGTTACACTTTATTTTGATGGTCCACTTTAGACATTCTACTAACTATAAATAACTTTTGCAACTACATCTCAACTAACTCTCAATAAAGTATAAGTAGACTATAATGAACTGTTAGTAGAGTGTTTGGTGTCCTTAGGGTTCTGGTTAGTAAAACAAGCTGCATGTAGTTGCAAAGTTACTTTAGTCAGTAAGATGTCTGTTGGGGAGCATCAAAATAAAGTGTTACCAAAATTAGAATTGTTAGAACGGTTTCTAAGACAAAGGGTTCAAAAGTTATAACAGGGATTTTTTTTTTTTTTATATAATGGGGGTGGCGCTATAGAGTTGGTCCAAGAAACCCCAAATTTGGTCACAATCAGGGTGCCAAATTTCACAATTTTCCTGTGCACGGTTCATAGGGGTGCCATATAATAATAAAATAATAAAACCAGAAGATACAATAGTGGGCTACAGATGCTTGACCCCTTATATAAACAATAAAAATGATATGTAAAAAAATTTTTTTTTTTTTAAATGTAGATAAATCAAAGTGTGTAGGCAGTAATTGGTGAATGAACTTATATGTACATCCAGGCCAGTAGGTGTCAGTTTTACATTTAAAAGCCCAGGTCCTATTGGGACGAATAAGAGCCAGCTAAACTTAAGCTAAAACTTAAGGGGAGTTTAAAAATTGCACTTTGAAACCCGTTTTCAAAAGTTTGCATTTTCAGGCCTCCAAAACGCCATTGTCGTGTAAACGAATGGCCAAAATGCAGAAAAAGTTTTCCATTTTTAGTTGAAAACGGTATTGTCTAGACACCCCCTTATTTTCCTATGGAGCTATAGCTGCTCCAGCTGAAAGAGTTCAAGCAGAAAAAGGAAAACTACTAGTTCTTTAGATATCCATAACCCAGTGCATCATGGGATCTCATCTCAAGACCACTAGTGAAGCGTCATCCAAAAGGACACAACCACAGCGACCTCTCAGTTTACATCTGATACTCATGGCAAAGATAGCAGGGTTTCCAGTTGATGCTTATTGAGTGTTCAAGATCCAATAGCCATTGAGGAACAAACTGGTTTGTGTATATCTGAAAGGCCAAATATTCACATGTTTAGTCTGATAGCGGGTTTCAGTGCCTGGTATGTTACAATAGATTTTTCCAGAGTAACTGGGAAGCAAATAATCCACAACGCAACAAAGCGCACCTATGAATTTCCAGGCTGAGGATTTGAAGAATGCAAGGTTTCAGAGTTTCTCAGCTGGACTAGTGACCCCCATCACCCTCTTCCTATCCTGAACAGAGTGTGTACTTAGACGCTGTCCAAATGTTTAGTCTCATGTGCTTTATTCTACTGCCTTCCCTACAAATTGTTGCCAGTGCACATTTGAGACTTCGTTCAACACTCCTGTTTCCCCCTTCCTCCTGAAACCACTTTCTTCCTGAAAGCATTCCTCATGGAGTAGTAAAACAAATGACTTCAGGCCTTTCCTGCTGCCTCGCGTTTAGGCCTTATATGCAACCAAGCCAATTGAAAAGCATAGATAAACATGATTTATTTAGAATTTAAAGGGATAATTCACCAAAATGTCTGTTTTATATCATTTACTCACCCTCAAGTTGTTCCAAACCTGTATTGTTTTCCTTAATCCATGAAACGAAAAGTTAGGGAGAACATCCGTGCTGCTCTTTTCCATACAATGAAAGTGAATGGTGATTCATACAGCAGAAAAGTGCCATGCAAGTAGTTTATATGACTTGTGTGCAATATTACAAGTCTTCGGAAGCCATACGGTGTGAGGAACAAACCGAATGCAAGGAAATATGGAGTTGGAACAAAACCAAGGTGAGTAAATTATTTCAATTTATGGGTGCACTGTTCCTTTAAGAGTATAATTAAATCACTTAAATTGTTTGACCATATTTTTATGTGATACTATGCGTTTAATAAATAGTATAAATTAAATATATAATTTGCGATAGAGAGGAATATAAACATTATTTCACATGTTCTCTATGGAGCATGTCATAATAAATGTGCTAGCCGGTGTGCTAGCTCCGTAACTCATTCAGCATAAAAACAGACATTAATATGATCTTGAGAAAAGTAGATCTTTTTGTTGACATATCCGTGTGTTTCCTGTCATATGAATATTGGAGTAATAAATGTCCTGCAGGCTTACAATCTCCACTATAAATGCCTATTCTGATTTAAAGCAAAAATAAAAACCACGCATGTGCAACTAGCAGAAGAATGGTTTCAATGCTGCTGGAGGACTAGCGTGGATTTAAAGGGACAGTTCACCCAAAAATGTAAATTATGTGATTATACTCACCCTCACTTTTTTTTCATCAGTGGAACACAAAGTAGGATTTTTTTTGAAGAATTTCAACAGTTCACTGTAATGAATGTGTATGGGGACTGGGGACTCTAAAATAAAAAATAAACAAAATTAAAGACTTATGCCCCTGGTTTAAGCATAAGTCTAGTCTCAGACTAAAATGCATGTTTGAGCTGTTTTAACTGAAAGCAGCGTGCACTTACAGTACATATCTTAAAATATGTCAGTCCCATTGTTTTGTCTCAAGATACACATCAGTCATGTTTTTTCTAAGGCACGTTATAAAAACTATGTCCTAATTGAACTAAGGTCTAATCCTGGCTTAATCAAAGCCCTGTCTGTGAAACCAGGCTGTAAAGTAATACAAATATTTGAGGAAAAATGATTTGCTTAAAATCTTGACATCCGCTTTAGCTGTTTGTAGTATGTTCATAAAACTTAATGAGAGTAGCAATGATCGATTTGTGAACAAATGATTCTGGATCTTTTCAGTGAATCTGTTGAACTAGTTCACAAAACTGATCTGAAGGATTCCTTCAAGAATAAAATATCAGTGATTTATGACTGTTCCTCGCTCAAATCTATCGTATGACTTCGGAAGACTTAGAATATAGCTCAAAAGTTGTATGGACCACTTTCATGAAGCTATTCAACAGTTTTGAACGACATGAGGGTGAGTAAATTCAGAGGGTGAGTCCAAAAAGTTTTCATTTTTGGGTGAATTACTCCTTTAATGTAGTCTGAATGTAACACCCACAGTGTGTTTGGCTAGACTAAAATAATCAGTTCCAGGGAGATATTGCTTAGATTTTGGGGGATACTTTAGAAGACCATCAAATAACCCTGTCAGACAGTCTCTCAGAACCAGGGCTTTCATTTTTGGGATTGTATCAGGGTTGGCAGGGCCATCTGCACGCCTGGTTTCACACTTCCCTTACTTGTAGAACCAGCTATGCATGCTTTACACCGCCTGGCCAGACTTTACGCGACCGCCGCCACATTCAAAAGTTAAGCCCCTTCATCCCTCTAATACACTTTTATGAGATTTTTCTTGGCTTCAGGAGATGACTATAGATCATCTCCAAACCCAAACAACAAACATTACATGGGGAGACGGGCAGGCTTTATGCGGTGGAATGACTGGTCTAAAGTGACTGTCTCTACTAGCATTGCAACTTTAAAATTGACGGTGATTGAAATTTTTTATTTAGTCTTATAAATGAACAAGTCAAGGACCTACTGTCAACCAAACCAAACAAAATGGAGGGAAAAATTTATAATCTGCTTTGGTGTCCTTTGCATGGAAAGCATGTATGACGCATAACACTCTTTCTTGAGTTTTTAGTAGACTTGTACAACTTGTTTTAGTCAACTTTGTTCAAATCAGTTGAGAATGATTCAATGACTCACTCATAAGACTCAAAAACACTCACTTTTGTCACCCCTGCATGGCATAACATATTCTGCAGAAATAATTTCTGAATGAATCAGAATCAATGAATCTAAACTAATATTTTTAGAGGATTCAAAAGATTTAAGTGGGATGAATCAACACACACACTACTATTAAGCGCTCAGTTTTTGTTTAGTTCCTTGTTCCCGCAACAGAAAGCCAAAAAGATTTTGTCTTTTAGGATTTCTGCAGAAAATCTTCACAAATGAGAGCAACTTTTAATGAATTTTGAAGCCTAAATACACTACAATCGCCATAAATAAAAAGCTAAACATTATAAATAAACTATACCACGGTCGCATCTTCCAACAACTCTTGTGATCTTTATTTAAAATCTGCAAGTTAGAAATTGTTAGCAACTGCCCGTTTCAAGACAAATAAAAGTATTTAACCAAAAACCCATTAAAAATGCATTGATATGGCAGAAAAAGTCAGAGTAATATGCAGTGTTGTGTAATGCAGTAGCCTACAAGTAATGCGAGTTACATAAGATTACTTTTTTCAAGTAGCCTAACTAGTAAAGTAATGCATTTATTTTATATTTACAACAAAATATCAGAGATACAGTTTCAAGTAAGTGTTTTCCTATGTATTGACTGACAGCTCCCCTGTCCCCATGTTGATAGAAATCGTGAGTAAGTCCAGAGACGTTGTTTGAGCTAGTGTGTGAACATGATGTTATTGTAGTTCTAGACTAAATGTGAGCAGGCATTTACTCATCTCACATGCACAAAACCAGATTCAGTATTGCTCAACATTAATTAAAACAGTAAAATACTAACTCAGAATATTACACAAACCTGCAATAATTCAATATCTTAACTCAAACATACTTTATGCATTTAATCCACTTTATCAACCAATGTATTTGATGCAGACCTTACATGATCCAATTCAGCCATACAAAGAATAAGCAAAAATTACTTAGGTTAAACATCACATTTGTTGTTTTTATTGCTGAAGTGTGTTGAACTCATAGACAGTATAAGAAATGGACAGAGTCATCTCATTGGAACTCAATTGAGGCAAGTGAAGCCCATTTTCAGCGATTTTTTAGGACTTCCGTTCCTGACGCGCAGACTCAAACAGAGCTTGACGACGTAGATGTGACGTGAGCAACCCGTCTGTCTTCTAGTGGCTGTGGAATGAGAAATCTGAATCATTCCCTTCCGAATCTTGCAGAGACGGAGAGCGTGAGTAGGAGGTATCAGAATGGCAATGCGTTTTATGTATCACTCTTTACAAAGTCAGACACATAATGGTAATTAATATGATTAGCCTTTTGTTTGACAGTTATCAAACAGCTAATAATGTGTTGCTAATGTTACACAAATTGTGTTCACCATCTCAGAGTCAGAAAGCTGCCTTCTAAAAATCAGCATCCTTACAAACGCTTTGAACAACTTAGTGGTGGTTGAGGAGATTCCCCCTCTCTATGTAAAGCGCTTTGAGTGCCGAGAAAAGCGCTATATAAATGTAATTAATTATTATTATTATTATTATTAACTTAGAACGTCAGTGGAGAAAGGCACATGGTTCATCATAACATCGTAATGCGTATACAGTCACATACTGTATATAATTCACCCGCTATATTCCCAAATGTACCTGGTTTTTTATACAAAAAATATATCGGGATAACCTGGCTTCTCTTGAGACTCCCCTGCTTCGTAGCAGTTAATGATATGCTAAAGCCCGCCCCCTCGTGGCATGATTGGTTACAAGGTAGTTTGTGACATCAGAAACACCAGCGATTTCAAACCGTGTTTTTGAGACGGTCTTTAGATCATTGCAGTTTTGAAGAGAAAATACTCAGCAATGGTGTTGACTGATGAATTTGCACATGGTTTGACTTAAAGCATATTAAAAACACCACATAGACATATAAACAACATTAAAAGCTTGATTTTCACCACAGGGGTCCTTTTGAACTTTTCTTTCTTATTAAAAAACAAACAAACAAGCCCAGCCCAGGTGAGAAAAAGTAAAGCAAAAGTAACCGTACATTGCTTTAAATAAAAAGTAACTAAGTAACACAATTAGTTACTTTTTCAGGGAGTAATGCAATATTTAACATTACTTTTCAAAGTAATTTCCCCCAACACTGTAAATTCTGAATTCAGCCCTAGTCTAAAAACAATCACAAATGTATGTATACACTAAACAAGGAAAAATGTCTATTTCACATTTTTAGAGGCCTCTAAAAACAAATTGCACACTGGTAAAATATTGACTGCAATATAATTGCTTCTAAAGCAATTTTAAACTTCTACTTCAGTTGTAACAATTTTAACTTCTAAAATTGCTTAATCAAAATACATGGATTCTGTAAAATGCTTTCATTGCTGATGCTAAGGCCATGCTAACAAGACAAACCTTGGCTGAATTATCAAAAGTTTACACAAGACCCTTCTGGCACCACACTGACCTCTAGTGGCTGCAATGGGAAGTGCACTAAGTGTGGTTCGTGAAAAGGTGTGTTTTGGATTCCTTAACATGTCAATTTGAAATCCTTGAGCACAATGACTACAATTAAAGGATCAGTGTATGAGATCAAAGAAGCTGGGCTTGTTCTAATACAAGCACCTATCAGTCTTACTAGCCAAAACAAAGGAACATGCTTTATTTGGGCTGGAAGTAAATCACAGTTCGTGGCTGATTAATCAAGGACTGACCCTGAGCTAGTCGTCTCATAATACAGGAGTCAGTTTTAATGGCGCAATGGATTTTAAATGAGATCGGTGGTATCCATAGGACTAGGAGGACAGCTGGCTTTCTGTGGGCCTGCAATCTCCTGTGCTGACCTTGTCTGAGGACTCACCGCTAATACTAGGAAAACAGAAGCTAATCTCTTACACCAACACATGTGGCTTCCAGCTCAACGCATTTATCATCGTAATAATAGGCTTTCATGAGAACCTAGCATGCTAACAGCACCCTGAACTTGCTCGGCCTCATAAATGAAGTACTATTGCAGACCAAAAAAGGCCGTTAAAGATATGAAAGAAGGCGGTTGTTCGCAATCACATGATTCCTTCATTTATTTATCTTTGTCATTGAACTATATGTGTTACATTCAACTGACAAGAGAATAAAATTACAAGAATAAAAAGCAAACACAAGCTCCTTCAGCTCACGGAGTCCAATACTGGCCATGTTTCAAGAACATATTTGTTTGGTCAAATATTCCTCAGGTTCAGTAAAGGGATAATGTGAAACCCATCTGACCAAAGTAATGAAGGCGGCATAATTATGGAGCAATTGGTGAGTCCTATGTTTCCCACGATTCCTTGCACCAGAATGTGCAAGGTAAACAGGATTCATCCTGAAACTTACGGTTGATATATTTGACAGAGTCATTGACACATTAAGGCCTTGTTCGCACTACATACAAATTTGATTCAGATACGCACAAAAAGAAAAAAGGGAGGGAGGGGGTGCAATAGTTAGTGAATTAAATAATGCAATACCGACAAAAGACCACTGAACTGTACAACATATTTCTTGTAGGAATGTAAAATTCTGATGGACAAGCAGTGAATTTATTTTATGGTTGATTATTATGGAGAGCTTTATTTTATAACGTAAAGCCCAGACTGACCCTCAAGACCGGTCATAAAACCTGGCTACACCTTTTAACCGGGTCTGTCTCAATGTTCCACTGATGAAATCAGAGAGCGAACAGCAGATGGCTGCACTCGTGAAAGCAAAGAGAAAGAAATCTTTCCATCTTAACCATGAGGTCACCAGTGACATTTGAGTTTGCTTTAGATTGAGACACTGGCCAGAAGGACACCTTGCAGTGACTATGATTTAATGCCAGTGTGTGTTCCCTCTGTTCTGTCCCTCTATAAAGGCCTTTGATGGGTCTGGACACAGGAAACAGCTTGTTGGTACAGCTGGGCATTTTTTTGCAGGCATCTTTCACTGAAATATTTAAGCATCCTATCTTGGTATATCATGCGAAGACTGTCCAATGTCTGTCTGTAAAAGAACTTCCCATTCTAACCTCTTAAAGGCACAGTACATCCAAAAACATAAAATAGTATCACCAATTACTCACCCTCATGTCATTCCGAACCTGAATGACTTTGTTTTCAATGGAAAACAAAGAGATATTTAGCAGAAAGTTCACGTTGCCCTTTTCCTTAATGAAAGTGAATGGTGACCTTTTGGTGTCAAGCTCCAAAAATGAAAAAAAGCACAAGGTAGTTGATCGCCCAACTTATGAATAATATTCCAAAACTTCTGAAGCCATATGATAGGTTTACATAAAGAAAACATCAGTCTTTACCTTGTAAAATAAGTAATCAATTTCATTAAAAAAAGGTATGTTACCATGTCTTGAACATTGGGGGGACCAAAGGTTTTGTTTTTTGGGGTAGAAGGAGCAGCATAATGTTTGGAGGGTTTTGGAGCAGAAGGAGCAGCAGGAGGTTTGGAGGGTTTTGGAGCAGAAGGAGCAGCGGGAGGTTTGGAGGGTTTTGGAGCAAAGAAGCAGCAGGAGGTTTGAGGGTTTTGGAGTAGAAGGAGCAGCAGAATGTTTGGAGGGTTTTGGAGTAGAAGAAGCAACAGGAGATTTGGAGGGTTTTGGAGCAGAAGGAGCAGCGGGAGGTTTGCAGGGTTTTGGAGTAGAAGGAGCAGCGGGAGGTTTGGAGGGTTTTGGAGTAGAGGGAGCAGCAGGAGGTTTGGAGGGTTTTGGAGCAAAGAAGCAGCAGGAGGTTTGGAGGTTTTGGAGCAGAAGGAGCAGCAGGAGGTTTGGAGGTTTTTTTTGTGGATGGAGCATTAGGAGGACTGGATGGTTCTGGAGTACAAGCAGCAGCAGGATGTTGGAGGGTTTTGGAGCAGAAGAAGCAGCGGGAGGTTTGGAGGGTTTTGGAGAAGGATCAGCGAGAGGTTTAGAGGGTTTTGGAGTAGAAGGAGCAGCAGGATGTTTGGAGGGTTTTGGAGTAGAAGGAGCAGCGAAGGTTTGGAGGGTTCTGGAGTAGAAGGAGCAGCAGGAGGTTTGGAGGGTTTTGGAGTAGAATGAGCAGCAGGAGGTTTGGAATAATAGCATGTGTTCAATTGGAAACAGTGAAATTGCATAAAAAAGTTGAGTAGTTTGCATCATTGGATATTACTGTCTTTTGCTGTCAAATATTATATAATTAATTGTCAAATATTACTAGAAGGAGCAGCAGGAGGTTTGGAGGGTTCTGGAGTAGAATGAGCAGCAGGAGGTTTGGAATAATAGCATGTGTTCAATTGGAAACAGTGAAATTGCATAAAAAAGTTGAGTAGTTTGCATCACTGGATATTACTGTCTTTTGCTGTCAAATATTATATAATTAATTGTCAAATATTACTTAAATTAGCTACTTACATGTTAACACACACTCTTTCACCACTTAAAGTGCCGCGTTGGAATTTGCACTCTTCTGTGAACAGTAAGGCCTGTCTCCTTTGATCCGATTAGCCATCACAAACATTTTGACATTGACAAGTGCTGTTAGACAACTGAGGCAGAGCAGCCTAAAAATGCAACTTTTAAAACTTTTTTTAGCAGTATCAAGAATATAAAATATTGTTTAGTGTGGTCATTTCTAATTATTGGGGGGAACTTCCTTCCCCTCAATCTCTGCATTCAAATGTTTAATTGATCGAAAGCCCTTATATTTAAGTTATGAAAATGGTTAGCAAAGCTGGTGAGATACAAACTGAAATGCTGAAGATGAAGTACAGTCTGAAATCATTTAGTGTCTGGAAGACATTGCGTTGAGAAAACTTCTGTTCCAAAATTTCCAAAATCAACTGTTTTGAAAGTGTACCCGGCTTCAACGCCGATTTTAACTGATCCAGCAGAAATCTGTTGATGTAAGCCCTGTGGAAGTTGTTCCCTGCCGTATGATATGTTAACCACATTTGGACTCTCTCTCGGTCTCTCATCCACTTTTTCTAAGCCAACAATAACGGGTGACTCTGATTGAGTCAGCAAAGCGTTAATGTGTTTCCTCTACAGTCCTTCAATGTTCCAACCATTTATGTGTGTGTACAATTCCAGTCTGAACATTATAATGAGGTAAAAATCACCACAAAATAATCAACATTATATCATCTCCAACAACATTCAATCAAAACTAACTTTATGAGTTGTGAAGGAGCCATTCACACTAAGACGATAATGGGAACGTTATTTCATGGTTACAAACCAATAACCTAAAAGATTACCATTAGGGAACATTCTGTATAAGATATTTTTTGGTTATTTAAAAATAACCTCCTTGCAACGTTCTGGGAACATTATTTTATGGTTGCAAAGAATAAAACCTAAAAAGAATGTTCCAGAACATTACAATTTAGTTCCCCCCAAAAAATAATCAAACAGGAACCAAATACATATAATTAGGGGAACATTCTGTGTTTGCTGGGACATAACTTAAAAGTTTTTTTTTTTTATTTTATTTTTTTTTTATTTTTTTTTTTTATAATATTTATTTTATTTTTTTTGTTTTTTTTTTTTTTTCAAATATTAAAAATTTTTTTTTTTTTTTTTTTTTTTTTTTTTTTTTTCTTTTATAAGAGTTGAATAGGGAAGTCCACACCACAACTATAATGATAACAACACAGAGGAACAATAACACTGGAATCACTTTCAGAAAGATTTTTTTTCCACCTGATGAATGATAAAAACATTGACAGCCATTTAGCATTTAAAGCATCAGACGACAAAATTGTCCATTTGTGTGAATGCAAATATAGTTATCATTCTAGGTGTAAATGGCTCTTAAGTGTGACTTGTAGTAATACAAACCTAATGATCAATATAGATGAAAACCGTCTCATATAGCACTCTAAGGACTTGGTAGGTAAATTAGCATTGCGCTACAACTACTCAGAACACCCTAAAATCCAGCCAGAACACACTAGCAACCACTAAGAAATACACTAACAACCATCTAACAAGGTCCAAGAATCCACACGGAATGCAGAAGCAACCAGATAGCAATGCGCTAACAACTACCAACATAGAACATGTTATTAAATCACACAGCATTGCAATGGCAACTACACAGCAACACTCTAAAACAGCTTAGAAAGCACCCAAACGCCACAGGAAAATAGCAACATGCTATCAACCAACAAAAACATTTCAGCAATTGCACAGCAATGTCCTCACAGCCACCAGAACATGCTAGTTATTTTGTGGTAGTGAGTTTTTGCAAAGGAAAGCACCACAAAGAAATGAGTTAGTCCAGATCTTATGAAAAAGTATTTGTCTAAGGCAGGGTGTCTAAAGACAGTCCTGAAGGGCCAATGTCCTGCAGAGTTTAGCTCCAACTTGCCTCAACACACATCTGGAAATTTCTAGTATTCCTGACAAGACCTTGATTAGCTGGTTTGTCTATGTTTAATTGGGGTTGGAGCTAAACATTGCAGGACAGTGGCTCTCCAGGAGCAGGATCTGGTCAAAGGTCTACATAGCTAAAACAAACAATTTGTAGATGGAAGCAGGCCACCTGCTGGAAAATCCAGTTCAAGCACCCATGTTCCAAAACCTGACCACTCTGAACTTCTCAGACATTCTGAAGAAGCCAGGGCTTTCTACAACACATAACCCAGACGTCTGAAAAACATTTATTCATCGTCAAAGAAAACACACTCTTAACATGTGGAGAAAAGAACAGAAAACACATTAATGTTCAAGACATTTTAATGTAGTTTCATTTAACTGTGAAGTAAATTCTGACAGAAGTACATCTGATTTGTGAATAACCACCATTGAGTGTCCATAAACTCTAAACTCAAAATATCCACTAGAGGGCACCACAATATTTCCTCTAGGTCTAAAAGTCTAAACTAAGTCATTGCAGAGTAAAACAAGGCTTGTAATAAATGAGAGTAAGACACTTGAAGAAGACTTCCTGAGGTGAACTTTACTCATATAGAGCATTTCTGAGCAAATTCTTCACTTCTCTTTCTTTGCAGCGATTCTTCTAGAGCGGCGGAGGCCAACAACATCAGCCTCCGGGGTCTTTGAGCCAGTGGTGGTTTTGGAGGGTTTTGATGCAGTCTGTGCCTTTAGGGTGGCACGAGGTTTGGAGGGTTTTGGAGCAGAAGGAGGAGCGGGATGTTTTAAGGTTTTTAGAGCAGAAGAAGCAGCGGGATGTTTGGAGGGTTCTGGAGCAGAAGCAGCAGTGGGATTTTTGGAGGGTTTTGGAGCAGAAGCTGCAGCAGGAGGTTTGGTGGGTTTTGGAGCAGAAGCTGCAGCAGGAGGTTTGGTGGGTTTTGGAGCAGAAGGAGCAGTGGATTTTTAAAGGTTTTTAGATCAGAAGAAGCAGCGGGATGTTTGGCGGGTTCTGGAGCAGAAGCAGCAAGGAGCAGCAGGATGTTTAGAGAGTTTTGGAGTAGAAGGAGCAGCAGGATGTTTAGAGAGTTTTGGAGTAGAAGGAGCAGCAGGATGTTTAGAGAGTTTTGGAGTAGAAGGAGCAGCAGGATGTTTAGAGAGTTTTGGAGTAGAAGGAGCAGCAGGATGTTTAGAGAGTTTTGGAGTAGAAGGAGCAGCAGGATGTTTAGAGAGTTTTGGAGTAGAAGGAGCAGCAGGATGTTTGGAGAGTTTTTGGACTGCAGGGGTTTTCAGGGGTTTAGGGGCAGAAGGAGCAGCGGAGGCTTTAGGGCCTCTGTGGACTTTTTGCCGTGGTTTAGTTGACTGAAGTGCCTCCTATGCAAGCCAAAAGTATTGTCATTGACTATAAATTTGTAGCTACAGATTAAAGGCCCAGTCACACCAAGAACGATAAAGTTTATTATAAGCGCACTCCAGATTTGTTGTCTGCAGCTTTCAATACTCGAGCTCTTTAAAGTCGGGTGGATTCTGATTGGCTGCCAATGTTTTTATTGTTAAAAAAAATAGTTCTGAAAGTGATTCAATGATATTGTTCCTCTGTGTCGTTATCGTTAAATCTTGTGTGTTGTCTTGACTATTCTAATAGAATTAGTACGATTATTAAAGCTTTACAGTTATCACAGTTATTGCCCTTGGTGTAAACGGTCCTTAGAGGGATAGTTTACTCTCAAATGAAAATGAAGTCATAATTTACTTGTTCTAATGCCATATGCCCTTCTTTCGTTTATGAACAACAAAGAAGAAGAAAATAATTATGTCCCGCTCACGCTCTGTCATATAATGGCAGTGAATAGTGACCAGCGTCAAGGTTTTTTTTTTTAAAAGAGGCAAAAGTATCGCAAAATGATCCCATGCGACACATGTTGTATATTCATGCAAGTGTCCTGGGGGTATAATAATAATAATAATTAGTTACATTTATATAGCGCTTTTCTCGGCACTCAAAGCACTTTTACATGGAAGGGGGAATCTCCTCAACCACCATAAGTATACGATAGAGTTTGAAAAAAACATACCAAAATTGAATGTATTATTTAACTAAATTCCTGACCTTGACTGTTGGGTCTTCTGTACTCGACTGTTCATTCATGAGACTCCATTAGTGTCACAGTTCACTCAGACTAGCACAGAAAAACACACAAGTTGTGAGAAATCAAGATTAACAAAAACAAGACATGAAATACAATCCAGGAACCCTTCTTCTCTGAGGTGAATATATCAGTTGTGTTTGTCGTAACAAGAAGTTATCTGCGTTTACATCTGTTTACATCACGCAACACAGTTCCAGTCCGGTGATATTGGATTCAGTGAAGAAAGTACACAGATACTTTTTGGGGATTTCTAGGCATTGTATTCATGTTGCGTTTCTCACAAATTGTGTGCTTTTTCAGGGCGACACATTAGAACAACACCAGTGTCAGTAAATTATGACTTAATTTTAATTTTAGGGTGAACGATCCCTTTAAGTCTTATTTTGTTTGAATGTCTGCAAAGTGCTAATAGTATCAATAGCAAATAGTGGTTAAAAGTGATCCACTAACCTCTTTACCGGGCATCTTGGATTCCAGTGCAGATATTTCTGATGTAAGCGCAAGTACATTTACCTTTGTGGAAAAAAGGATCATCTCTAGTGCTTTTTTTAACACTTTAAACATACTAATTTCAAACAATGAGGACATGCTCTTGCAAGCAATCACCTTGATTTGGTTGATGTTCTCCTTGTCTTTCTCAATGTCCTTCGTGAGTTGCTCCACCTTTTCCTACAAATAAAATAAATGTAAATCTAAAATGCTGCTAATCTGCTTTAGCTTGTTGAGGAGAAGTGTAGAATTGATAAATTAGCAATTTAGCTAACAGTTTCCTGGTGGACAATATAAAACTGGAGAGAACATCCCATAGACATACACTGACTGAACGAGACAAGAAGGGTTTGGGGTGGGCAGCGTTCTTAAAACCATACAAAACATGTTAGCAAGCGCATGCCAATATCCTAGCATCATGCTAACGAGTTTTGCATAAGTAAGTACCATTCGAAAATGTCAAAACCATTGTGTACAAGTTGTTGGGTTAATACCTCACTACTTGTGCTTTTTCCACCAACGCCTTGAGTATGCTGACCTGTGTCTTCTCCTCAGCAGTAGTACAATGCACATCAGCAACCTTCAGTTTAGCAATAAGAGCTTTAAAATCAAGCCCTTCCAGCTGACTAGAGCTGTGGTCCCTCTCAAGTATTTCCATGGAAATTTGCTGTATCCGTTCGCACGACGGCACCTGAAACACCAGAACCATAAGTATTGAGATCAGACAGGTGTTTCATAGGAATCACATTATTAAAATGGCACCTTTGAAGAGAAAAATGCATGGCAAATGTGTCAGGACCTTAGAGAGCTCTGTTTGTATTTTGTCACGTGCAGCAAGGGCCATGTCCCGTATTTGTTTAGTGTTCTTCAGAGACTTCTGCATGTCGCTTAACTCTTGCTGTAAACAATATAGTTCTCTTGGTTCAATTCAATTCTTGAAAAAGAAAATCTTACAGTGATAATATTCAGATGATCAGTACAAGCATAAATGGGAAAAATAGCTGAGGATGTTCAAAATATCATAATACCATACTAAGAATTTAGCCAGTATGCATTCACAGTATGCAACATTTCTATGTTCAAAGAATACCAGGTGACAAATTATATTTGCAAAAAAGTGCACATGCAAATTAATAAGTAACATATAAACTTAAATTTTTCATATAAACATTGGATTAAACATAGTAAATAACTATTTTCTTCTGATTACAACATGACACCACTCGCTACAGTTGGAATGGTTTAGCATTACATAACGTGTATTGTTTTTAAATAGTAGGCAGTTTTTAGTGTGCGCTAATTTTCTTTTTTGAAAATATGCATTCATTTACCTGTGCCTGTTGAACTTGCTTTTTCAATTTGGTTTGATAGATAAACTCCAGGTCTGTGTCTGTCCACTGGTATCCCTGCATTCCCTGGATGAAGGATTCAGGGTCTGCATTCCCAGTTATAGCTGTATATCCATAAAAGAGAATGTTAAAGCAATAATATGATCCTCAACAAGAACCAGAAATATGATTTCTTATGCCAGTGATCAGATTAAATCACCTGATGCTGATGCAGCTGTAGAACTAGACCTCCTGATGGACATCCTCTCGTCTTTAACTTTGGGCTGCTGGAGAACTTCATTTGATCCATTGCAAGAAATGCGTTTAGTTATTTCCTTGGAAAGAATGAACTAATTAAGAAATGTTGTCCTTAAAAATGTCAAAATTCTAAAACAATAATAAAATGCATAGTTTAATCGCAAGCTAAAATGATAACATAAGTATTTTTAATGTCAAGTAAAATCTAAAGATAAAGCCAAAATGCTAGCTTTACTTCAGAATTATTAATATGAATGTTATCATTCTTTTTATTTATTTTTTATAACTTCGAAAGAACAGACCTCAACAATATTATTCACAAATTATTAAATATATTGTTTTAATAATCATTAAACTTTTCTCATTCTCATGTGATAAATGTGTAGCTTTAAACTAGACACAAAAACAACAAATCAAAATGCACTCAAAAAAAAAGAATGTACTTTTAATCTTTGAAATTTATAACAATATTTCCGATGGCCAAGAAAGCTCAACGCACTGCAACTGAAGAAAACACATGCAAATAGAAAAACACAAGCAAAAAAAAACAAAAAACATCTGTATGTGCTGCAAATCCTCACAACGCAATCAAATACAGAAACGAGCTGGAAATACTCACAACACAACATAATACTCAAACCGTGTGTATTTCTGTATTTGGTTGCATTGAGTTACAGAGCGTTTCTGTATTTGATTGCGTTGTGAGCATTTGCAGTGCATTTCTGGATTTGGTTGTGTTGTGAGTATTTCTGTATTTGGTTGTGTTGTGAGTATTTCTGTATTTGATTGCGCTGAAGAAAACACATGTAAATAGAAAAAACAAAAACTGTCTTAGTTTGAGAACACGTGCTGCAAATAATGCAACTAAAAACAGAATCACATGCTGCAAATACTCACAATGCAACCAAATGCAGAAATGCCTGCAAATACTCACAATGCACATACGATCAGGATGCTAAAATAAACAAAAAAAGACTCATCTTTCAGGTCATCAAAAACACCACTGATGAGTAGACATTGAACAATAAGCATGTCCCAGCCATCTTCGTCACTTGTTGGGGTCCCCTTCAAACATTTCCATTGTGGTTTGTGCTATTTGCAGTGTGTTTCTGTATTTGGTTGCGTTGTGATTATTTGCAGTGCGTTTCTGTATTAGGTTGCATTGTGAGTATTTGTAGTGCGTTTCTGTATTTGGTTGCGTTGTGAGTATGTTAAGCACATTTCTGTATTTTGTTGTGTTGTGAGTATTTGCCGCACGTTTCTGTATTTGATTGCGTTGATTATTTGCAGCGCATTTCAGTATTAGGTTGCGTCGTGACTATTTGCAGGGTGTTTCTGTATTAGGTTGCGTTGTGAGTATTTGTAGTGCGTTTCTGTATTTGGTTGCGTTGTGAGTATGTTAAGCACATTTCTGTATTTTGTTGTGTTGTGAGTATTTGCCGCACGTTTCTGTATTTGATTGCGTTGATTATTTGCAGCGCATTTCAGTATTAGGTTGCGTCGTGACTATTTGCAGGGTGTTTCTGTATTAGGTTGCTTTGTGAGTACTTGTAGTGCGTTTCTGTATTTGGTTGCGTTGTATGTTAAGCACATTTCTCTATTTTGTTGGGTTGTGAGTATTTGCAGCGCATTTCTGTATTATGTTGTGTTGTGAGTATTTGCAGCACGTTTCTATATTAGGTTGCGTTGAGTATTTGCAGCGCGTTTCTGTATTTTGTTGTGTTGTGAGTATTTGAAGACCCTTTCTGTATTTGGTTGCGTTGTGAGTATTTGCAGAGCATTTCTGTATTTGGTTGCGTTGAGTATTTCAGTGCGTTTCTGTATTAGGTTGCGTTGCGACTATTTGCATTGCGTTTCTGTATTATGTTGTGTTGTGAGTATTTGCAGCACGTTTCTGTATTAGGTTGCGTTGAGTATTTGCAGCGTGTTTCTGTATTAGGTTGCGTTGTGACTATTTATGTTGCGTTGTGAGTTTTTGTAGCGCGTTTCTGTATTTGGTTGCGTTGTATTTGCAGCACATTTCTGTATTGTGTTGTGAGTATTTGCAGCGCATTTCTGTATTATGTTGCGTTGTGAGTATTTGCAGTGTGTTTCTGTATTTGGTTGCGTTGTTGTGAGCATTTGCAGTGCGTTTCTGTATTTGGTTGCGTTGTGAGTATTTACAGCACCTTTCTGTATTTCTGTATTTAGTTACGTTGTGAGTATTTTGCAGCATATTCTGTATTTGGTTGTGTTTTGAGTATTTGGAGCACACATGTGTTGTCAAACTGATAAAGATGTTTTCTTAATTTGCTAGTATTTTTTCTATTCGCATGTTGTTGTTTTTTGTTTTGTTTTGTTTTTTCAGTTGCAAAGCGCTCTCGGCCACCGTAAATATTACATTGTTTTTATTATTTTATTTATAATCGTACATATTCAGAAATAAAAAAAATACATATAAAACACATAATGTTTTTATTGTTGCAGTGTCATGGTCATTTAATCATTAGGCTACATCAAAAACCATACAAAACAAGAATAAAAAATATATATATTTATATTCATAGGGGTCATAAAAAAAAGAAGTAAAAGAAATCAAGCCTAGCAGTCTATTTCCACTATTTGCTAATGCATCAAGAAGTTGGAAACAGAGGTTAGGACAGGCCAAAAGGGTAATATGGCTAAACGAAAAAAAAAACGTCTAACGTTACATATTTCACGTAGCAAACGCATTTTTAACACATTGTTAAAGTCATTTTTACACACCTGTATTTGTAAAAATAGCCTACTGATGTGAAATACCTCCGTTGTGAATGCATGTTTGATTGTTTACCTGGCCACATGGCTCTTTTCTGATGTTGGAGAATCATCTGGTTTGCTGGGATTCAGGTTTGTTGTGACTCTTTCAATTTTGGAAGGAGGTGTCCTCTCTAACTGTCGCCCGGCAGGTACAATGTTTGGATGTTTATCGATTATTGATCGCGCTAGTGAAGGCGAATCATCCGAATGATTTTGGTACGCATTTTTGGTACGTTTCCATTTGCCTCTCTTCGAGCTCATATTAGCTGTCTTGTGCATTTGCCTCTCTTCGAGCTCATATTAGCTGCCTTGTGTTTTTTTTTTTTACTTGCTAAAAAGTAGCTGGGTTTGGTTTAAGGACAACGCAACAAGCTCTCAAACTGCAGTTTAGGGAGAAAGAAGCAAAGTTACTCCATGTGCTGATCCATGCAATGGCATTTGACGGCCACTAGACAGCAGCACAAGCTACTTGTAGCGCTAATCGTTATCAAGCAGTTAACTCATCATGACAGATGCAGAAAATCTTATCTTTTTAGCTGATTTTCGCTAGTAAATATTACTTTTCTTTTCTATACCACATATACTAGCGTCACTGTTCAAAAAAGTGTTTTTTTTTATCTTTACGCAAGGCCTCTTCAGCTCAGACTGCTGCAATGAATTCATCGGCAGAGGGCGCCAAAAACTGTGGTGACTGGCCACGTTGTATCCTCCAAAATATTTGGTATATTTATGTGTAGATGTCGTTTCGTTCAGAATATCAACCCAAGTGGTATTTATGAAACATTAAAAACATTAAAGATATTAAACAAATATTTATCCATATTTTGTTCTCTAATGCAATGACATTTAGTGTGGCATCTCTAGGCCTGGTTTCACAGACAGGGCTTAGATTAAGCCAGGATTAGCCTTTAGTTAAACTAGGATATTTAAGTAGCTTTTTAAAATGTGCCTTAAAAAATCCATCACTGATGTCAATCTTAAGACAAAACAATAGCACTGGCATATTTTAAGATGTGTAAGTGCAATTGCTTTAATTTAAAACAGCTCAAACATGCACTAGTCTGAGACTAGACTATTAATGTTGCTGACTGTGTCCGAATCGTCTATAGCAGAATACTAAGCAAATTGGTAAGTATCTTAAAGTATTTAGTAGCAATAAGTGAAAGGTTTGGTGTCAGAGCAGACATAATTTCTATTCAGAAATAAATGTAAAGCATCATTATAACTTTATTGAAGACAGTGGAACAACTTGTTTTTTAAAAAACAAAGCACAAAACAGTGAATGTACAATATGTTATAGTTATGGTACAGGATGTGTTTAAGCAATGCTACAATAAAAAAATAAAAAATAATAACAACAGCGACAATACAGCAATACTATATCTTGCCACTCAAACAAACAGATTGTAAATGTTTAGAGCTGCAGCTTTAATATCTATACAAACTTCTCAAAACAATTACAATATTAGGCTATTTGTCTTATAGTTTAGTACTGTTCACTGAATTGTAAAAGCGAAAAATAGGTGTCTCTTTCGATGCTGAAGGGAGTGCATCAAGAACTGATGGCTCCTAAATATCATCCAATCAGTTCCTGATGCAGTATCACCAACATCTAAAGTTCTCTTAGATCAGGAACACTGAACTTCCTCCAGTACCACCACAGCAGATACCCATAATTTACTGATGAATGGATAGATTTTGATGGACGAACAAGTCTGTGAATTTAAAATTGAATGAATAACAAACATAAACATTTAAATTTTTAATTAAAGCTTCTTTTCCACAGGTTTCTGTTCAACAGGTTTCTCTATTGTATCCGATGAAGACTGCTGACATTTCTTCATGGTGTGCGGGTGCTGTGTGTGACAGAACCCCAGCAGCGCCTGTGAGAGGGGTGACACACTACTCACAGTTGCCAGCTGAGATTATGCCAAAACTCAGCCGCGTGAGACCGGAGTCCTCCAGCAGGGGGCGCACAGATGTTCACGTCCCAGAAAAGGTAACACATTCAAACTACTTTAGCTATTCGAGAGCTGCAAGCGCATGTTGAACAACTTTGCTGTAAATGTGAAGCAGCTATTGTAAAATAACAGATTAGCATCTTAGCATTAGATTAGCACAAATGTAGCGTGAAGTAAAAGTCAGATTCAGGTGCAGTTGAGGTGGTTTTCTGTCAGGTTTTGGGTGTAAACAGACTACTCAACCTCTACAGGTCAATGTGAGACTGTAATCACATCACAGTTGCCTGCAGAGATTACCCAGTCGGCTCATCGCATCTTTAGCTGCTTGTTGTGCTGCTAGTCAATAACAAAGAGAATGGGTTTGAACTGAGCATTATCAGTGGTTCTCAACTGGTGGGTTGTGGCCCAAAAATAGGTTGCAGGTCTATTCTGATCAATGATAGAAAAACAATGCTGAATTGGAAAATAAATTTGCTTATCAACTTTTAGGGAGTGTGTGTGTGTTTGGGGGGGGTACACATATCTTTTCTTTTTTTTTATGTTAAAAGTCACAAGTACATCCAAGTAAAGTGCGTTATTGAAAAGAAAAAATGTGGGCCAAGACTTGGTTTTTTGGTTGTGTCGATTGGAGGCAGATCTAAATGCATGCTTGCGGTCAATAGAGTAGTGCAGGAATGACGTCAGAACACGGAAGTCTTATTTGCCCCTGGTTCTTTCGAGGTTTTCCTATGGGGTATTATGTTTGTTTGTTTGTTTTTTTTTGTTTTTTTTTTATGTGTAAAATAAAGCCTTTGGTAAATATAACTTGACTATAATTGAAATTTTGTTCTACAGCATACACTGCACACACTCACACCCCAAACTTCCTTATCTAATTAGTTATTAAAAACGTATTTTTTTCAAAAATGAACATAACTGCTTCAAAATTCACGTTTTCATTATGGGTGTGTAATTTATGCTGTAGAGCAAAACGTCAAAGTACAGTCGAGTTATGTTTACCACAGACGTTATTTTACACATAAATCGAAGATCTCCATTATAAAACCACATTGGAAAATCTCAGAGGAAGCAGCGGCGAGCTAAAAAATGCTGGGTTGTTTCAACCCATTTATGGGTCAAATATGGACAAACCCAACCGTTGGTTTAAATGTTTAAATTACATTTTTAAACCCAACAGTTGGGTTTGTCCATATTTGACCCAAACATGGGTTGAAATAACCCAAGCATTTTTTAGTGTTCCTGGTTCTACATCATACCTGCACCACTAAATTGTAAGAAAGGGGTGGGGTTTAAGCGGACTTAATGATTGGAGAAGTCTAGCATGGTTATGTTTGACATTTTGTTTACGAGGTCAAAATATTTATAAATAAGTGGAACTTATGTACTGGTAAATGTTTGCTATAAGAACAATAACATGCAGATAGGGTGAAGTTTTATTTCATGGCAACTTTAAAATCAGAGCATTCAGATTGGCGCAAATTTCCCTTGGTAGAGACGCTTGGACAGTTTGCATGATGCGCTTATCTTAAAAATGTTGCAAGGTAAATAAAATACATCACAGACTACATTAAATATAGTGTGCAGCAAGGATGAATATGGTTTGGGCTATAGCCATGCACGTTAATGATGAATTGAGCATGAAACTATCGAGTTGGACAGTCAGGCTAATATTAATAAATGTCAATGTTCGATTTTAACTCTTTCGCCGCCAGCGTTTTTTTTTTTATTTTTTTAGTGTAGACAGCATTTTTTGTCATTTTCACAAAAGTTTCCCAGAATATTTTGTTGTATGTATATCTGAACATGCAAGATATCAAAAAGAAAGAACAGACCCTCTGTTTTAAAAATAAAATAAAACTGTTTTATTCTAGCTTCATGCATTTTTTTTTATCAACACTTGAATGTGCGCAAGTTTTTTTTCTTCTTTTTTTAGCAACATTTTTAAGCAAAAAGCTGAGAAAATCGCGTTTTTGTAAAAGACTACATCTGGATCATATTCAGAAAGATCATCAACACCCCTAATGCTTGCACAGTCCTATTCCACTTGATTTATATGCTGTTTATTGTTGATGATCACATTATTTTTCATATGCATCTGCTTACATATGCGATAGCTCGTTTCTGCTTCTTTTTTCCCTGTGTTTTAATCTGGAGATTCAGTTCTCGTTCAGGAGAGGCGTAATAGTATGGAAGCTTGTTTCCGCCACAGAATAAAAAATAAAAAAGGTAGTTGCGACTTTTTATCTCACAATTCGGAAGTTTTTTCTCCAATTGCGACTTGATATCACGCAATTGTGAGAAAAAATTTCGGAATTGTGAGATATAAACTCGCATTTTTGAGGAAAAAAGTCAGTCTTTATAATTGCTCGCAATTGCTAGTTTTTATCTCACAATTCTGAGAAAAGATGTCAGAATTGCGAGATATAAACTCACAATTGCGTGTTATAAAGTCAGTATCGCGAGATGTAAACTCGCAATTGTGAGATAAAATGTCGCAATTATCTTTTCTGTTTTATTCTGTGCCGGAAACAAGCTTCCATATAATAGCGTCCCCTACCGTATATCAGTGATAACGAGGAAAACCGTAAAAACTTTACATTGGCAGGGAAGCGTTTTCTCATAAATGACGAGTTAATTTGTCAATGGCAGGGAAAGAGTTAAATTCGGCATGAAACGGAAGTACGATTGTCTTTTCTTCCCTATTTTGAAGTATATTGAAACAAAAAATCTTTGAGGAATTGATCCGATTGTTGTCGTTTGCTATTGCTTCGACCTCATCTGACTTACCTAGTTGCTGGAGGCGAGGAGAGAAGAGATGTCGTTATGAGGACACAATGTTGTGAACAAAACAGATGAATCATTTATAATAAACACTGCAATATTCCATAAATAAGTACTCCCAGAGATGGTGACTAAGAAAATGTTTATGTTTTACCATAAGCAGTTTTGCTACAGTATTAGGTCCTGAATCCAATTGAGAAGTACTGTTTTATATATTGTTGTTTTTGTGTTTGTGAGCGCATGATAGTCGAAGTGTGCCGTAAACAAACACTCTAATCCGTTAAGGCCGAAAACCGATGCGTGAGGGGCAGTTTAGCCTCTCCCAGCTGGTGAGCTGAAGGGCGTCTCCCCAAGGCATCTGGCGTGTGTCCCCCAATAACCCCCACACCCCCTCATCTACACACACACACACACACACCCTTCCTCAGCAAGACTCTGATCCCCGCTGCTGTCAGGGCCCGCTGGTCGCCATGGCAAACTCACAGGAACCTGAGCCTGTATTGTCAGACGTCCGATGTGTATGTCCCACTCGCCGTCTCTTCTTTAGAGTCACAGCTCGGGTCCTTTGACACCCCTGAACACTGCAACAAATTGAGAAAGACGGAAGAAAGGAGTGAGGGAGAGGGAATGAGGGAGGGAGAGAGAGAGTAGCCGTTGTGTGTTTGCTAGACTAAGTCGTGTAGGCCAGATCAAAGGCCAGTTCTTCCAAAACTAGTAGAGCTTTTACAAAGCATGAGGGGCTTAGCTTTTGTGGGAGTTGCATTACTGACCATTTCAACTATTGCTGAAAAAGTGATTTACTGCTGAACACCTGATACCTACCAAAGAATCTAAAAGGAAAACATGAGCACTTCAGTATGTTGTAGGTTATAGTTTTGTTATTTAGCCTTTTTATAATGCACCCTAAACTGAAAACTTCTATTATATATATATATCTCAAATCTGACTGTTTGGAAACTTTAATAAAAATTCTAAATGCTCCGTTCGCTAATTTAAGGTTCAGAGCATCAAAAATGTCATGCTAATTTTTAAATAATGTAGCAAGATAGAACAAATTTGAAATTTAATATGTTCACTGTCTTAAGGGGGAAAAATACACATTAACTAAAAAATGTGAACGAATACATCTGACATGGCAAGTGTGTTGTAATTGCAAAGTCCAGTCAATTAAGATATTTTCGATCATAACTATCGGACAACAACAGCTTGAGCCGGAAATAAAGGGTGGAACAACATTTGTCTTTGGCTCTATAAATATGTCGGCAAAATGTGAGATGATTTGTGCCATTTTTATGTTGAACCGATAAGCTGAATGTCCAATGTTGAGTCTTCTAATGTTTTTTGGTCTCCGTTAATTGCTCTGTGAATGTTTTCCGACAAAAGGATTTCACATAGGTGTGAATGTGTTTTTTTTGTGTGTTTTTTTACATATTAAAAGCATACAAGAAAACATATTACAGTTTTATCATAAACCATTTAATGTTTGCCTGTATGATATGTCGTATCTCAGAATTGGTCCTTTCAAAACAAAATGTGCCCCTCCCATTAAATCTCTAGTGGCGCATGTTTTATTAATATCGTTATTTTCCAAAAGCCCAGTTGTTTTAATGGGAAAAAAAAAAGAATTTTAATTAGATTTTGTTCTGTTGTTCTTGTAATTTTTTTCTTCCACCATGCTTAATCGTCTAATTCCCACCTCATACATATATATTTTTTTTGTATTGTTAGAAACGTGAGCCGCAGGTCAGTAAAACGAAAATGAGAAGTGCAAGATCTAGAGACGCCTTTTAAAAGTTGAACTTCTTTTAACATGAACGCCGTTTTTTTAGAATGCAGTTTTATAAATTATATATATATAAATGAGACGTTGCAAAAGACGCGAGTGTGTTTATATTGAAAAACAATGGAAAAGTAGCCCAGTAGAATGGAAAAGCACGTTCTGTGGAACGGCCCCCTTTCTTGTTTTTGTGTCACTTTTCTACAACCACTTTCTTCCTCCCTTAAACTGAGATGAGATGTGTCAGCTGGTGGTCATATTCAAAAGGCTTCTACTGTACAATGGTGTTTCTATGTGCATTTGTTTGAGCTTTGGGTTTGAGAAGACCCCCTGTGCCGAGAGTGGTATTGTTAAGGAACGGCCAGTGGTGTTCCAGAACTTGGGCTTGACCAAAGGTGGCGTGTGAAGGGGACGGAGCCATTCCCAGCATCTGCCCTCACTGTAAGGCAACATCTCAAGACCTCAGAGCACCAGTTTGCCCACAAACAATCACGGCAGACTTGAGCAGGGATGACATTTTTATTTGTCACAGACCTAAAGTCCTAAATACTTTCCCACCAGGGGCAGAGGGCGAGAGGAAAAAAAACAATTGAAAAAGTGGAACAGCTTCTTTGGCAGTGGATGTAGCCTGGGACCCCCCTCTGTCGTCGTATTGTCTGGTAGAAAATTGAAAACAAAAAAAAGACAATATGACCAGACCTTGACAGAAGGATCTATGGTGTTGCACTTGTCTCATTAATGAGGGCTGTTATATTGTGTTCTCTGAAGTTTTGTACTCTGGTACCCTGGACGTCTTAGACGTTTTCATAATTAGAGCAATAGTCATCTTTAATTAGTGATAGCTTACGGACGAGAGAGGCCTTTTGTGATAGACCCCCAGCCTAAATTTAACCATACTATAATCAAACAAATGTTCCAATATGCACTACATAATCTATATAGTATATTACACGCAGTAACTTTCACATTTACACATTCACACCCTGTCACATGTATGTTTTTAAAGCCGTACCTGCAACAATTTCCACCAGCCCAGCTGTGTGGCAAATTGGTTACTAAACATATTGCAGTCTAAAACGTGTATTTTAATTTATTTATTTAATCACACTCCTATTTGTCTATCAAAATTACATTTTATTTGGATTTTTTAATTTTTTAAATTTTTTTATATTAAGTAAAATCATATTTAAATTATTTTAGTAGTAGTACTATTAAGGTTAGTCTTCGTCTCATTGTGAAGTGAGCAGATGTGCTTGTACAGTAGAGGCTTCAGTAATCAATCAATGAATGCATTACTGCAATCAACTGAATTACTGGAGGTGCCATATGGGCAAGGGGCCCGTGGTGACAAAGCACATTTTTACAAAAAAAAAAAAAACGAAACATAAAAACATCAAATTTGCAAAACGTACCATTTACATTGATATCTTGTTGGTTGGAGAACTAAACATAGCCAAGGTACTAAACACGTTTTGCGTCGCACTTTTTGCTTTCGAAACCAACCATTCGAGCCCTGTCCAAAGATAAATGTGCAATAGCAGGATATTATCACTATATTGTGGTAAAAGCGTCTTACCTTGCCTTTTCCTCAAAAGCAACAGTCCCAATACGCCAGGGCCTTCTAGTGCAAACACACACACACACACACACACACACGTGTACTTTATGTCTTTCAGCTCTCGGCGTGGTGAGAGCATGTGCTGCTAGCCTGTGAAATCCCACCCTATCTCTCTGACTGTAAGGCAGCACACGGCTCTCCTTCTTCCAATGGCCCCCCTTCATTGATCTATCTTAGCTTGCCTGATAGGCGCTCCACCCTGCAGGTCACTTCTTCCTGTTTAACCATTGCTTGGTTTTCTTGAAAGAGCTGCCATCATAAGGATTTTTTTTTGTTTGTTTTTTTTGATAGAGAGACAGACGGAGAGATGTGAAAAAGACACTTCCCTTTTCCCTCTTTCCCCTTGTTCTGTCCGGCGGGACGGGAGGAATGTAGTATGTGCGTGTTAAAGAGCACTGAGTGTATGTGGCCTGGTTGAAGGGGTGACACTGTTCAGTAGGGCTGTTTACAGAAATATATCCCACATAGCCTGTATTATAACGCTGCTCTTCTAAAGTTTCCCTCGCTGAGACAGGTTCAGGTTAATGAGATAACGCATGTTTTGACAGCATGGTTTACGTAGAGAGTGCGTGTTTAAATTAGTATTTTACTAGTAGATTGCTTAATTATTTATTTTTTAAGTTTGTGTTTTAGTTAGTCTTTCAGTTTTTTTGTGTAGACTGCAATTCATCAACCTATTTTTAACACTACAAGATGATCAGAGGATCCTTGAGCATTTGCTTATTAGTTATGAGTTAATAGTAATTTTTTTTCTTCTTCTTCTTCTTTTGTAGACTCTGGTGTTGTCAATTTTGTCAACCTGGTTTCAATGCTAAAAGATCAGAGCATACTTTGTATCTCTGCTTACCAGAATGCAAATAAACAAATTAGGAAAACTTGAATAATTGAATCCGACACAGTTGTTTTTTGCCTTGTATGACTATATTTACGACAATACAGATATTACAAAAAATTTGAATTTTTTTATGGTAAGTGTATATTTACTACTCTGGAATGCTGTCATTAAAATTTGGCTCACTATTTTGACGGAAAAAAATTGCGCAAAATCGCAAATTTGAAACGAGATCTGCACTCGCATTTGTGATCGTACTGCATGTTCAAGCCTTTCGGTTTTCATACATAGCGAAGAGTGTACTAGAGTGTACTTTACAAAAACTTAGCAAAATTGATTGAAAATTTTTGTTCAAAAAAGTAAAATATCGGGATTAGTGTCAGTGTGTGTAGACTGGATGCCCAGAAGATGATTAGTACTGTAGTAAAATGGCTGACTCAGTGAAGATGGAGGCTCTTATCGTACGCAGTGGCCCAGACGGTGGCCTTCCCACACTAACGTTTTTCATACTTGGTTCATGTTTAAACAATTAGTTTCGCAAGGTATGCTGCACAAACACCTGCTGTTTTTCTCTCAGGACTTGTGACGTAAAGTCGAAATCCACACCTAACTGCAGTGCAACACTGTCTAAAGACTTTCTATGGCGGTGCCATTTTTTGTACGAAATTTTAACAGTGATATTAGATTTTGTGAAAGGATTATCAGTTTAAGAATGAGGTTTAAGAACGACATGTGCAGGTGCAGAAGCACAGAGTGAATAATTTCCAGAAGGTTCACAAATCGTCGGGTGGGTGTTGCCCTGTGCTGCCTCCAACAATTGGCTCGCTGCACCTAAGACGACACGAACATCTTTGAATGGCTTTAAAACCAAAAAAGAATTGTAAAAAGCCTTCACAAAACATTTGACGTTAAACATAGCATAAGACTGAAAATATTTGTAACACCTTTAGGTCTGCACATGGTGGTATGAGAGGCTTGTTTAGAGGGAAAGAGTCTTGCTCAGAATATGAGGAAGAGGATGGTGTGAGGGGCGTATTGATTAGGTGTCGTTGGAGTCACGCTATAAGTGACCTTGGCCCTATCAGGGTTAAACTTATTACTCTTTGACTTCTTATGACCCCACCCTGACCTTTGGTGTGAAAGCAAATAATGCTGAAAGATGACCATCGGTCAGGCCTCAATGGCCTTTTATTTGCCAAACACACACACACACACAAATACAGCGAGGGGGCCAAAAAGGTCTTACGTCCAGAGAGGCACACTCCACAAATAATGCCATTAACCAATCAATACAAGAGACAGAAGAGGGGGTGGACACACTGGTTTTAGAAATGTGCAGCCTGGAAATGCGTTCTCCATTTGAGAGGCCATACATAAGTGTGCCAGCTGCTCTAAACAGATATCTAGCTATTAAAAACGGAACTTTGTCTGGGAGAGGTAGTAAAAAAGAAAATGCTGTGTTGAATCGTTTACACTCTATTGAAAAATAAATGCAGAAAATGCATTTGTGAAGGAATATCTGCATATCGCTCTTCTGCTTATTTCATGCACGTTTCTACAGCTTTTTTTTCTTGAATACATAACAGGCAGAATAGTCCCAAAAATTAAAACATTGAAAAAGAAAAGTTGTGCAATTGAATTCCATCGTGTTACGATCAAGTGTGATGAGAGGGAATATTTTGCACCACAGCACATGCTATTCACAGTGGGTTCAAAACATAAATGATTGTTTACTACTTTCCAACCCAGAGAGCAATGCGGTGCATAAATTATGCAAGGCAGAACTTAACCGTTGAGAGCAACAAATGAATTTTGGATAATTAGTTGCAATGAAAGTTGCAATTTTTACAATTAAATATTTAGTAATTTCCAACATGTACAGGTCCTGTTTCATTAGTAGGACAAAACAGAGTACGATGACAGCATCGGATTCACCAAAAAGTTATTTTGAACAATCTACGATAGCAACAAGCCAAAGAGAATGTACGTGAGAGAGAGCCAAAGGAAGGGAGAAAGAAAATCAGAAAGAGAGGGAGAGAGTACCTCGTGGATGCACTGCAGTGGTCAGCCAGGGTGGAGGAGAGAGGCGTGACGCCCAGGAGATGGAGGAATAGTACTCCATGCCTAGAGTGTTAGGAAAAGAGAAGGCAAAAGAGGAGAGGAGAAGAGAGGACCACTAGCTTTAGCCCTGCTACTGGTTTTGCCCTGCTGCCACTGGCTGAGAGAGAAGGGAGCATTTGATTGGAGGGTGTGGGCTGAGGCGCCTCCTTCTCATCCTCCTCCTCTCTGCAGTCTGCGTTCCCGCCTGTCAGGGTGAGTTAGCTGAGGGAAAGAGAGATGCAGCTCCCCACTCTACTCTTCTTTCACCCCCTCCATCATGAACGGATGGCAGGTGGGACAAGAGCTCTGGAATGACCACAGCCACAAATCTCATCCCGACGCCCTTCTTTTCTCTCTTCTTTCCCTTCCCAGACTCTTTTAACTTGTTGAGAAAGTAATAAATAGTAACTATAACAATATGATACGGTGAGGATGTGAGACAGAAATATGGATGCGAAACCTAAAAAGAACGACTGTGGGAGAGGCAACAAGAATTTCAGGGAGTTGGTGGGTCAGTGTCAGCAGGTTGTCAGGCAATAACAAAGCGAACTGAGGAACACGTTACAGTTCACAAAAAAAGAAAAACAAAGGGAAGAGGAAGGAGAGAGTGGGGGCCCAACTCTTTTCCCAACTCAGTCCCTGTATTTTTTTATTCTTGATTCATTCTTCTCTCTTTCTCTCTCTCCACATTGGCCAACTGATCTTCGTGTCTTCTGTTGCCGCATTGTCATCCGTATATGCCACTGGACACGCTAAGTATTGATTTTTTTTTTTTTTCTGTCCACCTTCTATTTGGCTCCTTGCTCTGTTGCCTACAATGTAAGGACCAAACCATGAAAAGTAGTCTGAAACTGAAGGGAAAGGGGGCAAGGATGTAGCCAAAAAAGTAAAAGTTCAAGAGTCATCCACTATTCTTAATATTGAGACATACGTGTCCTCCTCAAAGTCGAGGTTGGTTATGGCCTCGGAGAGGGGCATCTGTTCGAAAATCAGTGGCAGGCCGTATCTCAAATCTCTGCTAAAATCTCAAGGGGCAGCAGAATGCAACATAAGCAAAGATTCACCTACTTGGCACGAGATGTAGATCACAGATTTATTCAAGAAAGAAACTAGAGGGTGAAACAGGATTGTGAGTTATCGGTCTATCAGATTAAATTGGTGGCGTGTGCCATCCACTCCAAGGGTCATCATGGGTTTGACGGCCAGAAAGGACTTCTTTGACCGCAACTAATGCTATGGAGATGCAAGGCATTTTCTGAGGCGACCTCGGCCCGTGTCACCGTAACCCTTTCCCAATTCGCTTTCAGTGTCCGTAGTGTCCAGTGACTTTAACCCACACGTATCCCCACCCCCAGGCCCCAGGGGTCTTGCCCTGCAGAAGGGTCGCGTGTGCCAAAGGCCCCAAGAGACTTGAACCCTGTTGTCATGGAGATGACCTCAGGGAAACAGAAGTCCCTAAGCAGTTACATAACACTCATGACCAAGCAGAATTTTGCTTGTATTTGCCATTTTTGTCAAGTGTTTGGTTGCAAAAAAGGGCTATGTAGGAACAAACCCTGGCAAAGAAATGACACTGGACGAAGCCTCAATTAAAGCACTAGCGAGTGTAATTTTTTAACTTCTGACTTTGATCAAGGTTTTTCCATCTCAATGCTCTTGATCAAGCAGAATATTTGCCTGCTGCACTACCCTACATTGGGTATTTAGTTGCAGCGAAGAACTACGAAGGAACCCAGGCAAAGGAACCAACCAAAAAAGCTTAAATTGATGTACAGGCAAGTAGAATTCGATAACTTATGAATTTGTGCAACCATATGCTCAACACTTAAGCAAACAAGTCAATACTAAGTTATTGAAAACATTCAGTACTGCATCAAACTGCAACAGGCCTTTAGAATATTCTTGAGATTCTCCCAATAGTTCGGGATCAAACCCGGTCAAGTGTGTCAGGAAAGTACTACGAACTCCAGTGCCCCTGACGCGCCACCGCTGGGATTAAAACGATTTTTCGGGTGCTGACAACCCTGTTAGGGCACCTGATCGCAGCGCCATGCATGAAGCCAGAACCCCATTTACAATAGGGCCAGGGCGGGAGGAAGCAGTGGGGAGGGCTGTTGTTGTCGCAGCCCCCTAACACTGCACGCACAGGGGCACAAAAGCTGCCGAGGGTGGGGGTGGAATGGAGGTTCAGAGGGAGGGTGAACTACGCCATCTGCCATAAAGCTGGTGCATGTGGGTAGGGGTTGTAAGGGAGGGGCCGCGCTGGTAGGGGTGTGTTAGCCCTAGATGTGTTCGTGCAAGAGATGGACCGGGTCTTCCCTCAAATTAGACACGACCCCCTGAAGTGTAGCCGCAGGAGACGGCCAATTCCTGCCTGCTTGCCTCTGTTTGCTTAGCAGCTTGATAATTAGAGAAATTAGGGACTGTCTGGAGATTAAACAGCAGAAGAAGCACACTCCTATTATTTTTCGCTTCCCTTCCTCTGTTCTTGTTCTCTGCTGTCCTTTCCCTGTGGCAACAGACAAAACATGCATCAGGAAACATATATGATGTCATGCATTCAAGTCATTCATTCACATCATTGACTTGGACATTTTTCTTGCGCACATCTTGAAATATAATGAGTTTTTTTCGGATTTATAAAAAAACACTCCCTCCCTCACCCACACAAACACACCAAGCACAATGGGCAGTGGTTCACGCTCTGTGCAAATTGGGGTGACACTTTTTCTTTAGAACGGATAACTCTGCTTTGCACTCCTGATAAAACTTTCTGGTTATAGAATAAGTGCATTTACGTCTACAGATTTTGTAGAAATTATTAAACATGTAAATGATGAAGTAGATATGCCTACTGTGTTTTAAATCATGTACGTACCACAGTAGTGTAGCAAGATCCTTGGCCTTCACATACTCGAGCAATCACAACAAGCAGCCTCAAATATGATAGTAAAATAATGCCAAATGTTTTTGAAACAAAAAAAGCCTGTTGAATTGCACTACTTGAAAAAAAAAAGGCATTGCTTGCATAACCATGCTTGCATTTTAATGCATTGTATTTTTAGGGCTTGCATTTTTATGGGCTGAAATTCAACATATAAATTTAAACTGCAATTTATTTGAATAAATATCAAAAAATATAAAAGGTACGCATTATGCCTGACACCTACATGTACACTTTACAGTTGGTTTTATGACTGTAAGTCGTTCTCTTCAAATGCATTTGAAGTAAGAAACGTGTATACCAATGTCGTATGTAACTTTAGAGACGGTCCCTAAATGTGCGACTGTCCAATGTCAAGCCAACTTTATGCCAGTATATCACTGGGAAACACTCAGCATTAAACTTTGCGCGTTAAGTTCATATTCGAGTCCATCTGCTTGCCTGCGAGTTTCGTCTTTTATATCACTGTATTAGTCCATTAAGCTATGTTAAGCGTTTTATATGTCCAGCAGGGGAATCCTGAAGTATTGAGGGAAACCCTAGTAGCCTACTGCATGCAGCACATCTACGCAATATAAAGTTAAGGCAACTAAACACTGAATTTGACATAAAACAGCCATCGTAATAATCACAAATACACTTTACATTGCTGTAAATTAGTTTTTATGAATGAATGGCTTGCTCTAACTGTTGCTCTGGTCTTC
>FLSR01000852.1:96790-106975 GCA_900092035.1 Leuciscus waleckii | reverse complement strand
AATATGTGATAAGTAAAAATGTTTGCAAATGTTGGTTTAGGCCTACGTAATGATTCTGACATTATAATATAATATCTAAAATGACTTAAAGCTTTTAGAGGTCATTTGCCTGCTTTTTTAGGACAGTCAGAGACAAGTGTCATCTGGCGGTAGTCGACAACATCCCTCCACCTGCTCAGCCCAGACCATCCGTCACAACATACACCGCCCTGTCTGAAACTCATATACTAAATAATGTCTGATGTCATGCCCCCTGGTGACTGTGAATCTAAAACAGCAGTTTCTGGCTCAGTTTTATAATTTAAGTTAAAGAAACAAAGGACAGATCCAACCTGATCCTAGATCAGCAATATTTGTCTGAGATGTATTATCTGTAAACATTGACTAACAGGATGGGACCATTCTTTGGGGAGTGGTTAGACATCTGTCATAACTGCTTTTGTCCAGTAGAGGCAGAATGAACACAAAAAAGAAGGGGGGAAAAAAGAAGAAAATCAGCAGTATATTGAAAAGAAACAGATTCAGCATGCCCTACATCCTAAACAACCTTTTGACAGCTTTTACTTTGAAAATTGCCCCTAAAATCTATGATGTCCATACAACAGAGGCAGTTTTACAGCCAAATACCTGTAAATCTGAGCCAAACATCATTAATCTAGAACATCCAGAACCTGTCATAACATTGTCCCCAACCCATCAATCATGGGTGCTCCGCAAGGTCAAGAAAGACAGAGAGAGGAAGAGAGATACGAAAGGACAAAAGAAGCAGGAAGTAAAGAGAAATAGTAGAGACATTGCATTGCAAGCACTAAAAGTGGAAAGGATATGAAATGACCCACTGAACTTGAAAGTATTATGCAATCATTTATGACATCTCTCTTACACATAGAACCTTTTTGGCATAAAGTGTTCTTTAAAATCGAGTCAAGAACCCTATATGGTTCTATATAGAACCCCATGGCATTGAACCTTTTCTGTGTGTGATTTTAGCTTATACTGTATATAGGTTTAACATTTTCCAAAGGAAATCTGGTGCTTCTCCACTCAGAAGCTGCATCCGTGTTCTGGAAGGTTACTAGGGCATTGCTAAATGGTTGCTAGGCAGTATCTTGGTGGATTCTTATGATATATAGTCAATAGGTGACTCTTTCCTTTTTAATTTGCCAGATCAAAATCTCGATCACATTGCTAAGAAACGTAGCCAAATAGTTCTTCTCAACAAGTTGCAAATTTTGTAGTTTAATTCATGTTTTTAGCACAAATTAGGGCTTGTTCAAATCCCCAAGGTTCAAATACAACTGTAAGTACTCTTTTGTTCCTTAGGCTACGAATTTGACTGTTACGAGACATGACTGTGTGATTGTTATTAATCCGTTGACTTCTTAGCTTCGTATGTACGCCCAAATTTCCCTCAGCGGGACAAATGAGGTATCACTATCATCATGTAAGTGCTTTGAAAAGTGTAAAATCGGATAGACAGTATATTTTAAGGTACATTTGATTAATGCTGTTCTCCTCCTAAAGCAGTTCATCCCTGTAGTTTTCCTCCTTGGAGTTAAACCACGATTTTAGCAGCTTTTCCTCAAGGGGTTTCTTGTCTTTATGGCAATGGTTTGCACCACATACTGTAACACCATTTTACTGCATTCTCAGACCATGCTTTCATGCAAACCACCACCTGGCTCTCATCTAAAGCGCAGTGCTGAAAAGACATTACACTTATAGTTAAGATAACAGATCTGACAGAGGTATTTCCATCCTACTTAAGTTATCTCCTCCAGTCCTGCCATTACAGACTTCCCACTGGTGTACAACAGCCCTTACCCGAGTATTTCAAGGCTGCGGTTTTCAAAAGCATCGTAAGCCTAAGTTGATCATATTGCCACCAATGGTCTCTACGTTAAACTCTTTTCATGCAACCCCCATTTTGGCAAGTGGGGCATAAATGACATACCCAAACTTACTTAGCTCAAGAGGATTTTGAGAAACACAGCCTAAGTCAGTTGACACAATATATTCTTGTCAAATATCTGATATAAATGCGTATGTTCATTTATTCTTGTATTCTTGGTTTGCCCTGATCAAACCAATGTAGTGGCACTACAATACTTGGTGTCATTGGGTACTTTGACATGTTATGACTGAATGATGATCATCTTCATGCATAAAATGTCCATGGAAATTCAGTATTGTCATAAATTACCATGTTCAGCAACACAAATGGTTATTTCTGGTACATTTCCATATTCAGCTTGAGTTGAGTGTTTGTTGACAATTTTTTTGTCATTTCTAATCTATTAGGCTACCTATATGGTATTTTTTCACGTTTTGTTTGCATTTTATAAGTATTTGTAAGTTAGAGCTAGCTTATGTATAGGCTAATCGTACTGTGTAATGAAAATTAATGAAATGTTTTGTAACGACAGCAATGGTCTTGAGTCTATTTAACGCGCGTTTGTTTCTTTAATATTACTATAAAAAGGTCGTTCACATTATATTCGAAAAGGCTTCTATAGTGTGGGGGCACATTAGACAAATAAAATCCGCAAACCGTGTCTTAGTTGAGCGCTGAACGGCTCCTGAGGAGATGAGGATGATGGTGAAGTGGGCGGGAAGCGCGCGGGTGGCGCGAGGCGGAGTTTGTCATGCACGCGCCGTCACCGTGGATATTCGGAATCTCGCGCAGCGTCATCTTGGGTTGGGTTGCGTTTGTTGATCCAGCGAAAAAAAACTCTCTCGCACGGATATAATGTGGACCTGCAATCAGCTTAGCGGACAGTAGATGATACAAGACGTTCGCCGAATACCGTTATGTTTTATATCGCTTGAATCGTATAGCGGTAGCGAGTCGCTGCGTCGCAAATGGTTCGGTGTGATCAGCGGTCTGCGGTTCCCTAAGTCTGAGCGATTCGTGCAAGAAACTTACTGTATTTACCGAGTTCATCTCGGGTTCATTCTGCAACAGGTTTCTATAATAAATCAACACTGCAATATTGTCGGACAACATCAGAGGAGACTAATCTAAAATAATGATACGTAAAAGAAGAGGATAATACGTGCTCAATTCACCTGCATATAAAACAGCAACAATAAGAACACTTATTTGGAGACCCATTTCTACAGTATTAGGATATACAATATCTGGAGGTCAATTTCAATATGATGCCGGTAAGTCGAGATCAAGCTATGAAATACGCTGATGTACACTGATTTTCATCTCCATGAATCAACATTGCTTCTTTGTCATTGAGCAACTCAATTTCATTAGGTAAATCTCTTTTCTTTTCTTTTTTTCATCCAAGTTGCATTGATCAGATTCAGATGGATGATAACAGATACACATTCCCAGGCACCAGTGTTATAATGGTGATAAAGGGGATTCTATTGAATAAATAGGAGGCAGAGGTTGAATAGCCTGTTTGTCTTGTTTAGATTTCATATCCTGTTATCTAATAATAAACACAGACTGATCCAGAATATTGCTTATCTTTTAATTAATTTCAGTAAGTGTTGAAAAATCCCCAAAAAACTGATCAACAAATATAAGGGAGGGTTAATTGCAAAAATAGATGTAGCCTATGTAGACATCTTACTTTCTACTAGAATAGCATCTCTTTGGATTAAATAAGTTTCCATGGAATGTTCATAATGCAAATATGACTATTATTATATAAACAAATAATGTAACCAAATGATCAAGATCATTCAGCAAAGCTATGATTTTAAGATGTGTAGCACAATATAATTTACCTGACAGATCCTTAAGGTTAGACAATGTATTTGGCACAAAAAGTCATTTGATGTTAATCTAGTGGTTATGTTTTGAGATTATAATATATAGGCCTATGTAGTGAAATGAGTTTTTAGTGTGCTAAAGCACCTGCCATCTCTTTGCTGTCACTACTCTTATGGGTGAGTCATTAATGGTGTGTGTTGGTGTGTCAGCATTCATACACCAACCATTCACAGTATAACATATGGTCATGTCACCTCTATTCACAACGATCACAAGTGCATTGTCATTTTGATCTTTCCATTATAGTACATTTCTAATGAAGATACAGTTCTGGGTAAAACTCATTGTTCTATGGGTTCATTTTCAAGAAAGTCCTTAATCTCCACTGGCTTTGTCACCGGATGTTTGCCTTCAATCTGGATGAACCGTCAGTATCCATGGATTTATACCGTTAATGTGAATTATAATCCCTGTGTATAATGGAGTGGGACATTATGAGTTTTCATTTTACAGATTTTCAAATGCAAATAATGACCTGCGGACACAACCTCTTGAGGCGTTTTGATTTTTTTTTGGGAATTGTTTCAGTGGAAATACACTATTCTGAGACATGTTTTAAGATACTACAACATTTATTTTTATTTTTACACTTGTCCTGGTCAGTAGCATTGTTGTGTGTTTGAGGTGGATACAACAGCATGGTATATTTAGCTTGTAAAGATCATAGATGATCATTTCAGTTTGAGTCATGGTCAGTTTTACCTCCTAGATAATCTTAACTTAAGTAAAGCAGCTATTTTGAGTCGTACACTGTGTTTGAGAGAACCGCAGTGTATATGAGCTTGTTACAAAGCATATTCTTTCAGCAGTCTGAATTATCTGAATTGTGACTGTGTTCTTTGTCCACCCCATAAATCTTTCCGTACCTCAGACGCTGAGTTCATTGTTTTTTGCTGTGAATTACTAGCTGCCTTAAGTCTCAAAGGAACAACAATTGTGATAAAAAAAAAAAAGAAAAGTAGAAGTGGGATATTCCTCTTAGTGTGACATTTTACTGAAGTAACCTGCATTGTCCTCCTCAGTGCGTTTTGAACTAAAACTGCATTGAGAATATCAAGGCATTGTTTATACTTCCCGTAGAGGAAGTTGATTTGGGTTGCATAGCTTCCCTCTGTTGAAACGCATTGAAGGGTCCTTGTGTGGTCATGCATTTTGTGTCGATTAGAAAAGTCCCAGAGCAGCTATTTTCAAGGCTCTAAATTGATTTGACAGGTGAATAGATGTCTCGGGCCGGGAGCACTTGTGGAATAAGATTAGCTTGTAGTAATTTAATTCCGTATCCCACTTCAGTTCAAAGGCTGTGCATTAGGAGTTATAAATATCGCTGATTGTTGTCGGGCCCTTTCAGCCACCTGAGGCCTCGGTGGGAAACAATGACCAGAATTGCGGCGGCCGGTTGCCACGGCAACTGTTGCCAAGATCACATTCCACACACAACAACATTGCTGCTATGCAGAGAAGTGTGTATGGAAAACTCGGCTCTCAAGGACCAACCGGTAATCAGGCACTCGAAATGTTTTAACTTTGACCTTTAAGATGTTTCTAGCTACAATAAATAGGCTCTGTACTGCTGAACAGAGCCCATATGAAGTCCGCTCACCTGTCCTTTAGACTAGCAGAGGTCATACTAAACCAGTTCCTCGAGCGAGTTGACTATATTTTTGAAGCTTCAGCATTTTTATTAAACCACCTTTATTCTACTGGTGGCCAAAGGGTTTTGGAGGGTTAGTGTGCGTGGGGGTTGGAGTTGTAGTGTATGAACTAAGACTAATCCTCATATTAGTCGTGCTTTGTGTCAATCCACTGCAGGGGCCATATGGCTGATTCTGGGCCTGTATCCTCACACACACTGCAGGCTGACAGCCTGCTGAATCTGCGGGTTCTGTCCTGTGACTTACAGAAGCACGGAGAAACTACTTCCCAACAAAGCATGAGAGCCTAAATTAAAGGCACATTATCGTGTAAACCGTGTCCGATCAGAGCATGTATTGATGGATGCTCTTGTAGTGATCAGACTGAATAATTGATGTTCTATGCGTTCGTTGGATTACCTCTATGTGTTGGCATAGTGGCTTTTCTTCGACTTTGTGGCTGACCGCTTTTCATTCATCCTGTCGAATGTGATTACTGCCCACCCTTGCACAAGGTCCAATAGTCAAGGCAATTAACCTTTACAGTTAATGAAAACCATGCATACGGGCTGTGAATGTACATTGTATGTTGTAGAACAGCCAATCTCATTTATCCAGTTGAACAATGCATTACTGTTTTCAGCATTTGACAACAGGAAAAATAATGAAGAATGGTTCCTATTATGGATATATGTTGTAAATGCCATTTAATTCTTGAGGTTTTGTGGCTTGGTTGGTTTTAAGATACTTTAGGGTTAATGAGTACAGGCGTTAACCTGAATGTCATTGCGTCAAAGCTACGCACTCAATTGCAAATGCACTGTTGACAAAGATATGGTTTTGTCATCATGCCTTTTGTTTAATGTTTATTCTTTTGGTGCACGAAATGCGAAGTTGCCCAGGGCTACGCCTTTGACTTTGAATTGCAAGAGAATGACGTCCTTTTTCTTGTCCACTTAAAATGGCCCAATGAACTGGCCTACATACTGTTTGCTTGTTGAAATGTGTAGGGAACACATAAAAGGCGATGCAAAAATAAAATCAGGTCAGTTAGAGAAGTTATGTGTCGGTATTAACTGGAGATAAGAAAGTATAGAGTGAAAAGTCTGCTGAGAAAACTGACAATGTTGGGTAACTAGCTTAACTAGCTTAACAACATCCAGCTTAACTTGGCTTTGACCAGCAAACCTATACCAACACTAACCAGTGTAAAAATTCCTGTTGAAACTTAGTGTTTTTATGTGACTGTGGTCCAGAGTTGTTTTGGACCCCATTCGCTTTCATTGTATGGACAAAAAGCTGAAACACTCTTCAAAATATAATTTTTGTGTTGTATAGTATTGAAGAAAGTGAATAAATTAGAGAAATATCATTTTGGGGTTAACCTTCTCTTTAAACCTTTAAACTACTAAATTAAGTTTATTACTTAAATGAATCCGTATGGAAAGTCTCCAGGACATTTGGTGAAGATTCAATGAGAGTTTAATGCTTGTCAGCTGGTGGTAAATGCCAGTATATTTGACTATTCAAATCCATTACATCACCTGTGGTTACCTGTGGCAACATAAACAGTGTCTTGTTGCAAAAAGTGCTATAATACTGTAATCCTAAATCTCTGTTCCATGCCCTAGGACAGCATCATGTCATTTAAGATTTCTCAGAAATATTACTCTAGGGATCAAGTTTGGGATCACTGCCGCAGGCTGGCCTTCTGGAACAAGGGCTTTTCTATAACAGCAGTGATCTCTCTAGGATTTAATGCCCTATGGAATCAAACGCTGATTCAAAAGCACTTTTTGCCATGCGGACAGACATTTAGACACATGTCCTACTTTGACAGGAGGACACAAAGACTGATCACTAGCTGCGTTTCCATTACCCTTCAAATTGCACAAATTGAATTTGTGATTTAAAAAATACGACCAATGGAAACGCTTCAATTTTGCGAAACTCCCATACATCGCTAAAAAGTTGTGTGATGTTGGGAGGTGTGTTCCGCTCCCAAGTATAAGGGACTTTCCTTGCCATCAATGCTTGGATAGCATACCTACATCTCTGTCGATTAAAAATAATGGCTAGAGCGGTGGCTACGATATACGGACACCTACCAACATTTCTTGCCATGATGTTTGTAATGACTTATCGCGAGAGGAAGTTTAAGTCTCATGTCAAGTAAGTCAAGTCATCTTCATTTATATAGCGCTTTTAACAACGTAGATTGTTTCAAAGCAGCTTCACAGAGATAAGCGTATAATTTAAGGTAACAGAGATTGTTTTGGCTTTATGGCAGAGTTAAGTTATTTTCCATCTAAAGTTAGTTTTGATTGATTTGCTTCCGTCGCAACGATCATTTGTTATTAAATTAGGGGCCGCTAAGACTACACCATTCCCTGTACACAGACTTTAAACGCGAACCTGTGAGCAACGCTGATGGCGTTCACATGCGCATTTAGAATGGGTTCTATAGTTATGTGCATTTGAAATTACGCAGGATTGTATTTTCCCTACAAGCCAAGCCTAAAAGCCAAAGTAAAAGTACTTGTCTTTCCTTATAAATTTTGATAAAGAATTTTATTTTATTTTGTCGCTTAGGGGTAGGAACGCGAAACGAATTTTCTCATAACATCGGTTAATGGAAACGGCATCATTTCGCAATATTTTTTTTATCGACATTTAGAAAAATATCGTAAAAGTTTTGCGCAAATCTGTAATGGAAACCAGGGTACTGTCTTTGAAATTGGAAAATAGCCCACGTCAGCTATTGGTTATGTCTTGGGAAATGTATAAATGTGTTTAATTAATTGTAACATTTTATTATTTTTAGCAATGGGACAAAATTTACACCACCATTCGATAAAGAATTCCCTCTGAAAAGGGAAATAATATGTAAGGGGTCTGCGGTTTGCAAGTCACCATGAGACAATATGCTCCTTCCATAATTCAATTAGGATCTTTTAAGAGCTCATCTTATAAACCATAACCCAGAGACAAATTAGGTTAGTGTTTAGCATGATTTAGACGTATGCAATTTACAACATAAGTGCATTAGAGGAAGATATACATTAAAGGGAGATTAATGAAATTCCATTCCCAGCAAACATTCATCTAATAAAAGCTTTCATTGGTCATCCCAAGAGATTCATACAGAATGGTCTGACAGACATATTCATTCATCTAACTTAACCAGTAGGGCTACGGTCTACACTCTTAAAAATAAGGGGTTACAAGAGGAGGTTCTTGATGCCATACTCTTAAAAACGATTGTTTTTTTATTGGCATTGAAAGTTCCATGAAGAAACTTTAACATCCATGGAACCTTTACATTGCTAAAAGATTCTCTTAAGTTCTTCTTTACATTATTCAAATGTTCTTAACACTGTAGAGAATGGTTCTTTTAAGAACTGTTCACTGAAAAAATCTTTGTGGAACCAAAAATGGTTCTTCTATTTTTTTTTAAGTGCATAGAAGATCCATTTTAGGTTCTCCAAAGAACCTTTTTTTTTACTTTTTAGAATTTTTTAATAATCTAAAGAACCTTTTTCCACTATTAAGAACCTTTTGTTTAATGGAAAGTTTCTATGAATGTTGACTGAATGAACCATCAATGCCAATAAAGAACCTTTATTTCTAAGAGAGTAGCAACCGTCTCTTAATCTTTTATCTGTAATTTAGTTGCCAAATTCCATATTTGTCTGATATAGACCGTAATCTTTATGCCGGCACTAAGATTATCTTTTTTCACTGGATCCTATTTGATGACTTTTGAAGCCTTTATTGTCATTCGTGGCCATTTCTGTGGAGGTCCTAATTTTTACTGTCCCTTTTGGATCAACTGATCCAGTTTTTAAAAGACTGCTGGATTACAAGCCTAACCACAGATATTCCTGACTGAATCTTGTCGAACATTTATTTATACATGCTTGCAGCATGACAGTAGGCGCGGATACAAGTGCTTTAGCAGTCGTGTGCGCATTAGAAAGCCAGATTAGACTTGATGTGTGTAAGTGTGTGTGCGCATTGAAGGAGAGAAAGCCTCTTAAACCCTTTTCGCACAGCTGTGTGTGACGGCAGATGAATGTCACGACGCCGATGTTGCACAGATCAGGAATACTGATAACTGTTTGGACAAGTCTAGCTATTTTAAAAACTGCACTAAGGAATTTCTTAATGACAGCTGTTTGCGGTGGTCTCGCAATCGAGAATTGCATTCAGGAAAATGCTTGTGGGTGAATTACAGTGATGTTTTTGTTAGCTAAACTAAAACTACTTTTTGTTAAGTGAAATAAAACTGAAATCAAATATAAATACGAAAAACGTACGTTTAGAAACTTAAAGGGATACTTCACCGTTAGCATTAAGCTTTGTATCAGTAGAAACCCGGTAGTATTTTGGAATGACCGTGCTTCCCTCCTTCATGTCCCCTTGAGACGAGAGATTTCTGTATTGTGTGTCTGGAAAAAAAAACTCAGATGACGCAAAAATCGTCATTTAGCATCATCAGAGGCATTTTTGGCCAGAGCCGAGAGACTACAGCCAGTAGTAGGAGCTAGCTCCACATGTTTTCAACCCGCCCATAGGCGGATAGGGGGATCTCACGATAAAATGGCGTCTTTTCAAGTCAAGTCAACTAGTAGCCTAGTTGTATCATTTCTTCCGATACTGCCCTCTGTAACCGGTAGGCGTGGCTTGGGAGTGGCCTTGTAGGCCAAGTGCATTCTGGGAGTTGTTGTCTTTCATCCACATGAGCCAAAAATACAT
>FLSR01000852.1:33870-96462 GCA_900092035.1 Leuciscus waleckii | reverse complement strand
AGTGCTTACTTAAATTTGTGTGTGTGTGAGAGGTGCGATCGAACAGTGTAAACATAAAAACATACTCCATAATTTTGTTTATATAGGACATTATTCAAACTGCAAAGTGTTTAAGTTATTGTTAATTAAAAAATTTTAGGAAAACAAAAATATTAAAGGTCCCGTTTTTCCTGTGTTTTTGAAGCTTTGATTGTGTTTACAGTGTGCAGTATAAGGCCCCGTTCACACCGCAAGTCTTAATGCTCAATTCTGATTTTTTGCTCAGATCCGATTTTTTGATTGGCTGTTCACATTACCTTTTAAAATGTGACCTATATCTGATTGCAGTGTGAACTGTTTGAGGTTTCAAACTAACCCGCATGCGCAAAAGAACAATAACAATGACATCAGACGCAGCACGCGGTTGCACTAAAGTTCGGGAGGTTATGGAGGAAGTAAGCATATTCACATTTACAGTGCTATGCATAAGTTTAGACACCCATGCTAAAGTTGACTAAAAAGAGGAATAAAAAATCATCTTTTGGAAATTGAACTTAATGCCTTAATTAAATTTTTTTTGAAAAATCCAACCTTTAAGGACACCAATTTTCTTTGTGAATGAATAATGTATCGTAAATAAATAAATGTTCTTCCTTAAAATACAGTGTGCATAAGTTTGGACACCCCTATGTTAAATTCCCATAGAGGCAGGCAGGTTTTTATTTTTAAAGGCCAGTTACTTCATGGATTCAGGATACTATGCATCCTGATAAAGTTCCCTTGGCCTTTAAAATAGCCCCACATCATCACATAGCCTTCACCATGCCTAGAGATTGGCATGGTTTTATTTCTGTTAGCCTAATAGCTGGTTTGATTTGCATTGAGAGATGATTTTATGGAAAGTACTCCATGCCAATCTCTAGGTATGGTGAAGGCTATGTGATGATGTGGGGCTATTTTAATTCCAAGGGCCAAGGGAACTTTATCAGGATGCATAGTATCCTGGATCCATGAAGTAACTGGCCTTTAAAAATAAGAATCTGCCTGCCTCTATGGGAATTTAACATAGGTGTGTCCAGACTTATGCACCCTGTATTTTAAGGAAGAACATTTATTTATTTACGATACATTATTCATTCACAAAGAAAATTGGTGTCCTTAAAGGTTGGATTTTTCCTAATTTTTTTAATTAAGGCATTAAGTTCAATTTCCAAAAGATGATTTTTTTATTCCTCTTTTTAGTCAACTTTAGCATGGGTGTCTAAACTTATGCATAGCACTGTAGATGAAGTTCGTTTACAATTCATTTCCAATGTGGCCAATTTTGACCATGAGGAGTACAAGTTTGCCTTTTTTTTTCAGGAGCTTTTAACCTTCAGGAATCATGTTCATGATTTTGTGTTCACACAGCATGTACCAAAAAACATTCTGATGAAGTAAAAAAAATAAAATTGCGGTCAAAAATGACCGAAGAGCACTAGAGGGTTAAAATAACACTGCTTTAGTTGAGAGTTTTGACATCTGTTCTGGGTTTTTTAAAACACAAGTACATCGATGGCTGAATAAAGAACTAGAGAATCGAAGTTCACTGACTCTGGAAAAAAAAAAAAAGTTCTTCTGTAGAATGTTTTTCTGTCCTCTGTTGTAACGTCCCATGTTGTGTCTTTTTTTGCTGACTCAGATGTTCCTAACGGTGTACCTCAGCAACAGCGACAAGCACTTCACTGAGCTTCCCATCACGCCGGAGACGCTGTGTCGAGATGTGGTGGACATGTGTAGAGCCGGGGGAGGTGGACTGCTATCTGGCCGAGATGTGGAGAGGATCTGGTATGTGCTGACTTGCATTTTTGTGTTTTTTTAATCTTATTGAGCAACTTCATTCCAATAATTGTTTTGATTTGATGTAACTTTAAGGTAGCAATCAAAAAATTACAATTCTGTCATTATATTCAAAGTTTAAAACTTACAGTTAATAGAGCAGCATGAACATTTCTCAAAATATCTCCTTTTGTGTTTCACGGAAGAAAGAACATCATGCACTATTCCTTTAGCAAAGTCATTACAGAAAGAAAACTGAAAGAAATCATCTTGCTGCACCTGTCCATGTGACTGTGGTTTAAATGTGCAGTGATGCATCACTCTAGAATGGATCTTTGCCACCTAATTTGCATCACTTCTTACCTATTGGTCGGTTCCTCTCTCAGAGCGTGTGATTGGTGACAGCGAGCGAATTATCGAAGTGCTGCAGCGCTGGGGTCAGCAGAGGGCGGAGGTGCGATTCTTCCTGCGCCATGACCGAGCACCTGGCCAAGATACAGGTGAGAATGAGAAAGGTCAATGCTTTTAGAAGTCACCAAAAGTCATTTTACAAAACTTGTGGCACTTTTGTTCCTCATATGCATACGTAACTTTGGGCCTTTTTTTTCCCCAAATGAATAGGTAAAAAAAAAAAAAAAGTTTACTAAATGTTAATGTACACATTTCAACTTTTGCCATTCATCATGAGGATGCATTTTTGGCGCCATGTATTTCATAGTGAATATGATTTTTTTTATTATGAATACAATTATAAAAGTAAAAGCTATCATTTGTTCTTTAATACCTCTCTCTCTCTATATATATATATTTTAGATGTTTTTAAATGGCATAATGTTTTATTTATTTATTTGGTAACAACTTAATTTAGGGTCCAATTCTCGCTATTAACTAGTTGCTTATTAGCTTGCTTATTGGCTGTTTATTAGTACTTATAAAGCACATATTATTCTATTATTAGCCTTATTCTGCATGATCATATTCTACATACTTAATCTACCCAATACCTAAACTTAAAAACTACCTTACTAACTATTAATAAGCAATAATTAGGAGTTTATTGAGGCAAAAGTTGTAGTTAATAGTGAGAATTGGACCCTAAACTAAAGTGTGACCATTTATTTAATTAATTATTTAAAAGTTATGTGTCAGCCCTGTTACCATTATATATATTTTATTTTTTTTAAGTAATGAACCATTCCATAAAAAAAACCATATACTTTATGAACCAGCAATGTAATCTGTATAACTGTTGACCCTGTTAACATTATAGTTATATATAAATACACTATATATTGTATAGTGTATAGATAGATAGATAGATAGATAGATAGATAGATAGATAGAAGTAATTAAATGAACCATTCCATAAATAAATCAAAACTTCATTATAATGTCATAAAGCTCTACAGATAATTTAAAGTCTCTTTTTTTGTCACTTTATCCTAAATTTGATTATGTTTGTCATCAGGAAATTGTCTTAAAATGTCAACCCTGTTACCATGATAAATGATAAGGGTATTTTTATAGAAATGTCATATTGTATTTCATTATGTCAAAATAAACTGTAACTGTAACCATCATTCCTGTTACCTTTCTGTAAGCATGTCTTACATTTAAAAATGGTCAAATGGTTTATTTAGCTTGAAAAAGTGCCGTGCATTTTATACACACTCATACACATTATTATATTTATTATTATTATTATTAGAATTTTTTTAAATCTAACTTTTGAAAATATGGATTTACAAAAGGCCCCAATTACCTACTTTTAGTTTCTATGTCTGATTTTGAATACTGAAGACAGTAGCAATGCGAAGGAGGTGGAGAATGTTTGACAGGATGTATAATTTACTGCATGGTTTGATTATTATCTGTTGGATGGTTGGATGGCCATTTGAATATAGACTGGCTCTTTTTCCATACCAGATCACAGGCACGTTCGATTACATCCTCTCCCGGTCGGCGGTCTGCTGTCAGTGTGGACATGCTGTTGTTGCGGATAGGCGTGAATGTCATTTCCTTTTATAGGAGACTGTGAATAGAGAGGTTGTAAATTTGACATGGTTATGGCTGTGTTGGGGCATGAATAATTTACTGCAGAACAGCTTGTTTTGTGGGCACTGCCTAAGGGTGGGGGGCTTTGGAATAGATCAGAATGGATCTTTATCTTGTGTCCTATAAACATGCACGCACAATGGACGATATGTTCTGAAACACCAGAGGAGGCACATGTGAGAAACCAAACAAACAAAAAAACAACTTCTGAGAATCTGATTGGTTATCCATTTAATCACAGAAACAGTTAAGATAATATTGACATGTACAGCTCATACTGCAGAGTGCAGTTTGTGAAGGAACACCTGTGTGAAAGTAATGAACCGGTGTAGTTCAAACACTGACTCTCATTGTGTGCGTGTGCGTATGCGTGCTCGTGTGTGTGTGTGTGTGTGTGAGTCATCACTTTCCATCCAAATGCATCCAAGAATTCAGTCACTAACACATATGCCCACACGCATTCACACACGCACACATCCAATACACATACAAGTCCTGCACGCACACAATTTCTTTCTAATTCTTATTTAATTTTTGCCACTCCCACATAATTAAACACATAAATAGCACATAATTCCTGTGACAAGTGCCACAAACTATAAATAAATAGTTTTTATTTGGTACTTTTATGTAAGTTAAGTAATTTGTAAGCAAGTTAAATTATTTTATATTATAAAAAAAAAACAATTGTTGTTTTTTTTTGTGATATTTTTAACTCATAAATACCCTTTGTCATCTATTTTTTTTATTATATTTTTTATTTATATATGAATATTTGTATTGTTTTTATTTGGTATTTATTATTTAAGTTTTGGTACCACTGAATTTTTCTTTTTATTATTATATTATATTTTTGTAATTAGAAATATGTATACATTTATAATATATAAAATCTCAGAATTTAAGTAATTTTTTGTCAGTTATTTTGCATGTTATTTTTTTAACTCAAAACACCCTATGTCTTAGGATTTTATATATATATATATATATATATAACATACCGTATATAACACATTTTTTGGTCGGTTGTTTTGCATGTTATTTTTAACTCATAAATTCCTTTTATCGCAATTCCTAGTAGTTTGTTTACACGGCGTGTTTGAAGTGAATCCTCCCTGTTCCCCTGAGAAGTTTAAGCATCCCAGTCATGTGAAACCATGTGTGAGGTTTCAGATTTCTCTGAGTGACTTTGGCCTTCTTCGCCGGACAAAGACCGGCTGTTACACAACAATGCGAGTGATATCGGCTCTGTACGCCTGGCTTTACCTCACAAAGAGTTCCTTATTTTCCTGTCGAGCATAATTATGTCAATTACACGCAGTTTGACTCGTATCCGTGGTGTTTGTGGTTTGTTTTCACACAGAATTGAGGTAAAACCCTATGCTTGTGTAATCAGTAAGCCCTGATTAGAACCCCTGTGGTGTCAGACTGTGACCAAGAGCATTATTTGGGCATTGTTTCACTCCTAGACTGTTTTATCCAGTAACCCACATAAGCGGCGCTAGCAGTGCCAGTGTTGATGTTATGTAAGTGGGACCCTGGCACAGGCAGTCATATGCAGGATAATTGAGCACTAGTTGTTTTCTCCAGCCAAACAGTCATTATGTAATGAGGTTCACCCAAGCACAGCCACTTTCTTTCCGGCTAAATCCATTATTCCTGACCTTTATTGTTAGTGTGTTCAAATGCTAGTTTGCTAAATGCTAACTGTTGAGCTTTGAGTCAAAGTCTTAATATACCCTTCTCCTCAACAAGCTGCATGATTTGAGGTATCATTTATGATCTTTGCAAAAACGGTTCTTGACTAGTTGTCCGTTAAAGCTTAATATACATCCTTAACCCTAAGTATTAAATAACTGCTAACATGCTGCTAACACTGCTAACTCTCTCTGTCTACAGGAGGTCTCAGAGCTCAAGAGTCCCTTGCCAAGAGAAACGCAGGGAAGGGGACAATGGACAGACACATGGAAAATGGAGTGAGTATGAATTCCCTTAAAGATTTGTTAATCTGCTAAGCTCCGCCCCCCTTGGTTACGGTTGCTAACTCAGGCATAAATTAGAAACTTTCAGTAAAATGTGCACATATACTGAAAAAGATTAAATAGATAATATTCTTAAATGGCCTGTAATGAATTATGACATTGCAAAGCATTTTTATAATTTAGAGAATTTGTTTAATTAAGCCTTAAAGGGATAGTTCACCCAAAAATGAAAATTCTGTCATAGTAGGAAAAAAAATACTATGGAAGTCATTGGGGTCCATCCACTGTTTGGTTACAGACATTTTTCAAAATATCTTCTTTTGTGTTCAGCAGAAAAAAGAAATTCATACAGGTTTGAAACAACTTGAGGGTGAGTAAATGATGACAGAATTTTCATTTTTGGGTGAACTATCCCTTTAAAGGGGTCATCGGATGCAAAATTCACTTTTATATGGTGTTTGCATTTAAATGTGTCTTTGCAGTTCGTGGACACAACCACCATACAATGAAAAATATCCATTCACTCCATTTTTTTTATCCTCAAAAAGCCTAAACACTCTCAATAATTAAGCCGTTTGGATTTTCTGAGCAATATGATGTCATATTGCTCTTGCTCCGCCAACAACCACTGACGGGCTGTCCTGTATTAGCATATTTCCTCCTTCAGCCATTTGTATACTGTCCACCAAGGCAGCACTTTATGTGTCTTGTGTCAACACACCCAATGGAAGAGAGGGTGGGGTGAGTGAGCAGTTGCACATTATCATTTAAAGAGACATGCACCGAAAAGGGTAGCTGTGAACAGAGCTGTTTTTGAGGGGGTAAAAAGGGTGTTGTTTTACACAACCATTGAGGAATTTTAACCAAAGTATGTTACAAACTTTACATGAAGACCCTAAAGAATCATACCAACTTGTGGAAAATGGGCATCCAATTACCCATTTAAAGCAATTATACATTCATTTATTTATACAGGTAATTTATTAAGGGGTAAAAAAGCATGCTTTTTGTTGTAAACGAGTCACAAGAATTGATTACTAAAAGTCCACTGTTGAACAAGAGTTTGTACCAGATGTGGACTTGGAAAATCCTTGTTTGCATGTTGACAAATGTAAAATGTGATCATTCAGGTTATAAAAGCAGAACCAATTCTGCATGACAAATAAGTTCTACCAGGATCCCTATTTCTGCTGTGTCTTGTCATAGATCTGAACAGCTATTATTTTCTAACAGTTGCAGGGATACTGAGCTACTTTGCTGGTAGTGGTGTTTTGCACCCAGGAAAATGCCTACGTGTCTTAAAGGGACACGGCGACACTTTGATAGCACTTAGCTTAGCCCAGTTCATTCATTAGGGACCAAACAGAGATGAAGTTAGAAGCGACCAAACACCTCCACGTTTTCCCTATTTAACGAATTTGCTTGCCCATAAAATCTTTAAGACATTAGGTTAAACTTATTTGGCTTGCTGTCCACTGAAGAGGGGCTCGATGAAGCAGCTTCAACTCGAGCTCTGATATACCCCCCAGTGGCTAAATGTAGGATATGATAATTGAAGGGCAAGGTACCTGAGATGAAGGTGGAGTTTGGGGAGGTGGAGGGATACTGGAACAGCTGATGCTAGAGAGAGGTAAGCGGCTGCTTATATACTCAGGCTGTTGATTGAAAGATTAGATGGGCTCTCTCCTCCCTAACTTGCGTTTAGGAACTTCATTTAACGAGTTTGCTTGCCCATAAAATCTTTAAGTATTTTAATTTAATACTGTGAAGCTGCTTTGATACAATCTGTATTGTGAAAAGCGCTATACAAATAAACTTGACTTGACTTGACTTGACATAAAATGATATATTAAAATATTATTATAATTGTGTGCTTGGGACATGGTGAGACTTTTGTTTTTGTAATCAGGCTCTCAAAAATTAGATAAAAATTTGGCTTCAGATTTATCGGCCAATATATCGGTTATCGGCTTTCAAATATAAGGAATTATCGGTTATAGGTATTGGCCAAAATTTTCATATCGATGCATCCTATTTAGAATGTTTCAAATAAAGCTGTCCTATATAAAATAGCAAAACTGATATTGTTTTAGATGGCGGCCCCTCATATGGACATCACCCTCAGCGAGTTGCAAGAGATGGCGTCACGTCAACAACAACAGATCAACGCACAACAACAGCTCCTGGCCACAAAGGTAGCCCACTGCGCCATTGGCAAATATTACTACCGGTAGTCAGTGTTTTTTTTACAACTTAAAGGGACACTTCGTGCAAAAATTTCAGTAATTTACTCATTCCAAACCTGTATGACTTTCTATCTTCCATCAAACACAAAAAGAGATATTTAGCAGAATGTCCAAGCTGCTCTTTTCCATACAATGTAAATGAATGGAGACCAAGGCTGTATGGAAAAGAACACCATCTCGTGACCAAGTCATACATGAAATGGTGTCACAAGTTGAGCATTTGAATAAAACGACTGCACAGTATGACAGAGTGAACGCAGTTATCATCATATTTGTCATGTTCTCCATATCAGAACTGTTTATTATCAGCATGATTGAAAACAGTATGCACATAGTTCTGAAACTTAATGATGTCTGAAAAAGAGTTTCGCTGAGATTGTGACCTGACGCCTCCTCACAGGAACAGCGACTGCGATTCCTGAAGCTGCAGGACCAGCGGCAGCAGCAACAGCAGGCGTCCGAGCAGGAGAAACTGCGGATGCTGCGGGAGAACGCAGAGAACCAGGAGGCCAAACTTCGCAGGGTTCGAGCTCTGAAAGGACAAGTGGAACAGAAACGCATCAGCAATAGTAAACTAGGTCAGAACCAGTAAACTCGTTAGAGAAAGTAGGTTAGAAACGCTGAAACTGCATGTACTGTAACATTGACCTTCTTTGAAGGATATTGGTTCAAGGTGAAATTAGAGGGAGAGTGTTTGGGATGCCAGTTTAAAAATAGTCTTTATTTTTGCTGTTTTGTTTGGTGCAGTGGTGTAGAAATGATTTGTTTCTGCTGTACGGCCAAGGCGGATGTACGGTACAGCAGGAGTTGGCGAATTTCTTTGAATGAAAGATGCAGATTTATTTTTACAGCCTCTTTGATCATATTTACCAGGGGTGCCAATAATTCTGCCCACAGTGTGTGTGTGTATTATTTATATTTTATATATATATATATATACACACACACATTATATATTTACAAACTTTTATGTATTTAATTAAATTATTATTTATATTATTGTTTTTATAAATTATTAAAAATAGTCAAATCCAAGCCAATTGGTTTGATCAGCTAATTAGGTTTTCTACTGAATAGTTCAGATTTACTTTAATTATAATCTATATTGAGGTGTCTAATTTGAAAGCTAGACATTCATCCATATTTATAATTTAAAAAGTTTTTTTTTTTAAATGACTTTTTCCAAAATCATTTTACGAAGATGTAATTTGTTGTGGATCATTTGCCCACTAATGGAAAAGTTAATTCTGCTGTTTCTGTATATAAAACTGCCATTAGCGGCTAAATTAATCAACAGAGACAACAACAAATGTTCTTGCTTATGGGAATGAGAAGTTAATTAACAAGTGAACTAAAAACCTCCTTTTTCTCCCTCTGTAGTGGAGGAAATCGAGCAGATGAATGGCCTGTTCCAGCAGAAGCAGCGGGAGCTGGTGATGGCCGTCAGCAGGGTGGAGGAGTTGGGTCGACAACTGGACATGTTACGTGGCGGGAAAATGGACGTCCCACACGAGGCTGGATCGAGCTCCAGTGGGGAACTAGAGCGACTGTACAAAGAACTTCAGGTAGCTTTTTTCCTCTTGGCCTCCAGCTTGCTATTACACAATCTCGCTATTCACACATGCAGTGGTATTTGGACACACTTAAAATATTACTTCATAACAAAATATCAAGCCAAGTGGCATTTATTTGAAAGAAATATAGCAGGAATAGACTTTTCAGGCTTTAAATTTGGTTTTTAAATTGAGAAAAAAGTGAATAGTCTCGCACACAAAATTCAACAGTCCCTCTTTTGTTCTGGGATTTTCTCCTTTCAACAGCTGAGGAATAATTGAATCAGGAGCAAAGTGCCAAACTCCAGCAGCAGAGAGAGATCTAAACAAGAAGAACGGAGAAATGGCCACCATGGACAAAAGAGTGGCTGAACTGAGAGAGCGGCTCTGGAAGAAAAAAGCTGCTCTCCAACAGAAAGAGAACTTGCCTGTGAGCACCTCTATATCTTTCACATCTCTTCTTCTTTTTGGACACAAATTTAGTTACTAATACTTCCCCTCATTCTCTTTCTCTTCCTCTTCCAGCAGCCACCTGAAGGGCAGAGCTCTCAGCCCATCGGCCCGGCCAGGGTTGCTGCTGTTGGGCCGTACATCCAGACCTCTCCGGCTCCTCCAGTTCCTCCCAGGCAGGAGATTCTGGTGAAGCCTGCTTATCCCGAGGGCACAGCCACTCTTCCCAAACCCCTCCCCAAACCGACCACAGGTACGTGTATATATCTGTATACCATCATCATACCTCTCCCTATTGGACTAATAACCCCTGATTCATCTTTTCCTAATTTTATTTCCAGGTATTGGCTTCTTGACAAGTAAGATCTCCAAGGTGTCAGATTTGTTTTCCAACACAGAAACCAACAGCAGCACCCATGGCCATTCCTCCACCCTTCCCCGTATGACCAGCCAGGGATCCCAGGAAAAAGGTGCAGTAGACCTCTCTCTCCAACCTTTCAAAACTTGCAGTCAGACTCAAGCCATTGGTTGAGCCAGAAGTTGACCTGTCAGACCAATGTTTTGATAGCGCCACAGTGTTTACACTCTTCAGGAAGTCAACCACTAATGGCTTACTTGAAGTTGTCTCTCCATTAAACTGGGATAAGCAAAAGTATTTAACATCCACTACACACTTTATATAGTACAAACCCAAAGACAATGTGTTACTTCAGTGAGAAATCTTAATGTTTAAATTTCAAGAGATGATTAAGCTGTTTTCTTAAATGTCTGTTTGTAGATCCTGAGGCGGATTTGAGACCGCCGCCATTGCCCTTACGCAAGAACCAGAGTAGTGAGGACCTCTTGAGGATGCCCAGGTATTGCATGAATTTAACAGTTTTCAGAGATTTCCATAAATGTATGCCAATGTATGTATAGCTATTATATAGTAAATAAAGACTAATGCCTCTTCAATCCTAGTCTGCAGGCAGAATGTTTGGGAAGGTCCCACCTCCTGTTCCCAGCAAGCCCAAACCTGCTCTACCAGGCCAGTCCACCTTCAGTAAACCTCCTTACAGCACGGGCACCTTCCCTGGCAAAGCCAGATCAGCCAATCAGAAACCTCCGATGCCCCTTCCATCCCACAACAACACCTTACCCCTACCCCTGCCCCCTAAACCGGACACCTTACCTGCTGCCACAGTACGTCCTTTCACAACAGATACTTCCGCTGGGAAAGAGACGTCCACCCCCACCACACTCCACAAGCCCCAGACGGTGGCAGCGAGCTCCATCTACTCCATGTACACCCAGCAGAACACTCTTGGGAAGGGTTACCAAGGGCAAAGTACACTGACCCGTTCACAGCCTCGATGTGAGTACCGTCACCACATCCAAACTAATTTAAAGGTATCTTATGATTGAATTTGCTAAGTATCTATTTCAGAAGATGTAATGTTACACTGGACTTGCTGCCAAATCAACAAAAGCACACAGAATTAACTTTGAAGTAGACATTGAGTAACTTCATCTAGTATTAAAGGAATGATTCACCCAAAACCAACAATTCTGCCATAATTTACTCATCATCATAAACACTTGTTTAGTTGTCAAACTGTTGTCTGATATTTGAGAGCTGTTGCAGCACATGAGAGGAAAACACACAATTTGTTTGGAAATGCTTAGGTATTTCATAGAAAGTCTAAGAACAGGATTTTTGAGCTTAAAATAAACACTTTTCTTAGTCGTGATCCAAACATTGCGTCTGAGCATTTTGGTCTTCATTCATTCATTCTTTATTTTACCAGGTTAAAAACTCATTACAAGAGTGACCTGGCCAAGATCGCAGCTACAATAACATAGACGGACAAATACACATCAAAACACAAAAAACAACAGCAATTTACCAAAAGATAAAACACATAATCAGTTAAAGTAACTTAAACTCGTTTAGTGATGGAAGCATAGTCAGCTTTAAGATGTTTTGTAAATTATTCCAAACAGATGAAACATTATATTTAAAGCCTAGCTCTGTTCGAACCTGAGGAACTTTAAGATATAACAAATAATTTGAACTTAGATTGTAGCAAACATTTGTTTTATAAACTCAGAGAGACAAATAAGATGGAATTACACCACAAATAGACTTATAAATAAAACAAAGATTCATAAGCATCAAAAGCTTTCTTTAGTTAAGTTTTAAGTTCTTCAAGGCAGAAACAAATGAAGAAAATAGGGATTTATTACAGCCTCTGATTTAGATGTAGTATTTAAGCCAAGCTGCTTAATTTTTACAACAGGAAGTCTGCTGGACTTGTTTTTGACCAAATTTCACTTATTCCTTATATATTTACAAGTGTTGATGTTTATTCACTTTTTAGCAGACATCGGATGGAGAGAGTACGCAAGTTGGAATACATTTTAATTAAAGACACAAGGAGACAGTATTTGGCACAAAAGTGTCATTTGCAAACAACAATCTTAACAGCTGTACACATTTATTCTGCTTACACATTAGCAAGGTTATGTGTGTACATTGTGATGTGTGCTTTAAGGGTGTACCAAAATTGTACATATGAGAATGTAAGTAGAGCTTTATCCAGAGTGAGTAGGGCTCATTGTGATGCTCACTTCTTTACAAAGAGAAGGAGAGTACTCATTCATTTTGTTACGTAACTTTGTAGTCATTTGGTTCCAGCTTTGGTTTGCATATCTTTAAACACTAGGAGCATGTAGGCAAATTGCTCTATCTGCAAAGGTACACTTTGTGGCTCAGGCACGGAAACAAATGTTAAATAAGGATATAGTCATACAATATAATGCATTATCATTTGTATATATACTAAATATACTCAGTACCCTTGGACTGGTTAGATTCAAGCTAAGTAATGTACCTCATGTTCTTATTTTAGTGTCGCTCAGGAATATAAATAGCAATTATTACCTCTCTTTCTTCCTCTCACAGTATACGGTAAACCAGTCATCCCATCCAGTGGGGGGCAGCAGTCCCTTATTCAGGACAGCAGTCATCTTGAGAAAACTGGAGGTCTAGATGGTGACCAAGTGGACCAGGGCAGCAACATGGCCCCTGTATCCTCCTCTGTGGAGGGCCAGGAGGTAGAACGTGCTCCCCGGCCCCTCAGCCCAACCAAACTTCTCCCGTTCCTCTCAAATTCCCATCGGCTCCAGAGCGACGTTGACTTGGAGGCCCTAAGGAAGAGACTGCACCATGCGCCCAGGCCTCTTAAAAAGCGTGGCTCTATAACAGAATCCGAGGGGCCCGGCGGACCCAACATCCAGAAGCTCCTCTACCAGAAGACCACGTTGGCAGCCATGGAGACCGCGATCACCCCAGCTGGCTTCTTTCAGGCTGAAGGCGAGGATGGATGCAGGTCGGTAGCTGACGAGGGCACCAGACCCCAGGAGGGACACCATGATAATACGATACCTGAGTGTGAAAGAGAGGAGGAGGAGCTGACGCCTCCACCGCTTCCATCTCGATCGCCTATCCTGGATGACAGCACCATTTCTAGCACTGGAATGAAGGAACCCCAGCTGAAGGAAGAACAGGAAGTCTATGGCCCGGCTGCTCCAGAGCCTTATGTTGAGGAGTATCCACCTTACCCTCCACCTCCATATCCCAGCATGACAGAGCAGGAGGGGCCGGGGGAGGACAGTGTTAATATGAAGGCTCCAGAGGTCACCGGACAGGTCACGCTACCACCGGTAGGTACTACTATATTCCCTAAAGGTACAACCATGTCTTTAGAGGACTGAAGGGATGTTCACACTGACAGCGAATTGCAGCGACCCAAGTCATTCAATTTCAGCAAGAGTTGTCGATTTAAGGTGACTTGAATGACTGATGTGACAAAGTTGAGTTGTGATCTCATAAATTACTCACCCTCAAGCCATCCTAGGTGTATATGTATTCTTTTTCAGCTGAACACAGTGTTATATTTTTTCAAAAAAATCCGGCTCTTCCAAGCTTTATAATGGCATTGAATAGCGGTCGAGTTTTTGAAGCTGCAAAAAGAGCATCCATCCATCATAAAAGTAATCCATACGACTCCAGTGGGTTAATAAATGACTTCTGAAGTGAAGCGATGGGTTTTTGTAAGAAAAATATCCATAGTTAAAACTTTAGAAACTAAAATCACTGTTTTTTTGCTGTCAGTGTGAACCTTAACAGGCATGTTTTTACCAATCAGGAAACTTTAATTGATTTAGGCGTTATGACAATGTCCCCTTAATACAAGTAATTTCACTCGGCGGCCATCTTTGAAACGCCTCTTGGGCATGCAAGTGCAGCTCCTATCTGTTTGAATGGGAAAACATCAAATTCTCCAAAACTGTTTGCCAAGCTTTCGATTAAATTTCATATTTTAAATCAGGCTGGATTTTAGGCTGGATCACGCTCATGCGCAGTGGAAGCGCTTGTCTGACTGTTTCTAAAGGAACCGGAGCTTCTAATGGCAGCTGCAGTGACGCGATGGCGGGACTTATTCCGCCATATAGAGCAATGCACTTTCCCCCATTCGAAACAATACGAGTGACATTACGTCTTGTGTTATTCTATAGTCTTTGGTTATGATCTGTGAACATACAGCTATAAAACTAAAACATATATGTCTTGATCAGTGTTTTCCAGCTCTGATCCTGGAGTTTGCCCAACGCTGCACATTTTGTATGTCTTTCTAATCAAATGCACTTAATTCATCATTTCGATAGTAAAGACCTCAAATGGGTGTGTCAGATAAGGTAGACATCCAAAATGTGTACTGTTGGGACTACCCCAGCAGCAGGGTTGGTCTTGATGGATGGCTCAAAATTGAATATCTTTTTTGCTGTGCTAAGGTGTGAAAGCATTTCAGCGTAGTCAGGTACTGCCTCAACACTGAGCAGCCCATTACAGTCGAATGCTCTGCACAAAAGAGCCCGGAGTGTGTAGGTAGTCTAGGCGACAAATGGGTCCACAGAAGGTGTATCATGGCCACAAATGGGACGCCTGCTGATTCATAAAATTACAATCAGGACACCCTATGGTCTCTTGGCCTTTATTTGTATGTGTCCATGAATTGCACAAGACCGTAGGGTGTCCAATTTGTCATTTAATGAATCAATAAGCTGTTACGTCTCCAAAATGTAGACTCGGGGAGAAAAAAAACTTAAAGGACGAGGATATTTGGGATAGGTTCCTCGTCTTTATAGAAAACTCTCTAGCTGTTTAGCCTACAGATTTGAGTATGGCCACAGATAGAAAAAGAGGGAAAGACAGAGAGAGGGTGAAGACAAGTCAGGTCAGTAGATTCCATTCAAACCATCAATTCTGCGCTGTTGCTTAGCAACTAGCCACACTAAGATTCCGAGCACTCCGCCGCAGATCTCATTAAACATTTAAATGGTGCAGAAGTGGCAACCAGTGACCCTCAATTGGCTTTTAATATGCGGAATGAAAGAGTGGTTCATGTCTGGGTAACACCTAGTATTATTACTTCATGTCCAAGAACTTTACCATTTAATTTATGTAGAAATGCATAAATTATACAATATATAGAGAATTTCCTTCTAGTATAGGCCTTATGCGTCAGAGAAAGAAGTGCGTAGCCATTTTTAGAATATTGTCTTTGAACTTCGTTATATCAGTAGCTCAGTATTTTTCTATGGCATCACTGTCGAAAAGTAATTAGCTGGTGGTAAAGTGGGTTTACTTAATGCTCTTGATAACTTTCGTTAACTCTACAATGTGATGTTTGTGGAACAATGTCAAAAGACTGGAACGAGCGGTTCATTCTTAAATCCGTAAGATCTTACCTTCATGCTGTGGAATTACAAACCGGAAGACAACATAACAAGCGCAGCGCTGAAAAGATCGGGGCTACAGAAGGTCTACATAACCAAATATCTATCCATCCATTCATCCCCTCTTGTGTTTCTCAGGGCAAAAGAACAAATCTGCGTAAGACCGGCTCGGAGCGATCAACCACGGGATGCGTGTGCGCTTTAACCCCCTGGCCTCCTGCTGGACTCCTCTTTAGAGGGCGAGTACGACCTCGTCCAGAGGATCATATATGAGGTGAGGAATAGGTCATGATCAATTGCATACTTGGTCCACTAGTAAGTAATATAACAATTAGATATAGATGTATTGCAGGTTAGCATTTCAAGCTTATGTCTGTATGTCATATCCAGGTGGACGACCCCAGTTTGCCCAATGACGAGGGCATCACTGCTCTGCACAATTCCGTGTGCGCTGGACACACAGAAATCGTAAAGTTCCTGGTGCAGTTTGGAGTGAACGCGAATGCCGCGGACAGTGATGGATGGTGAGTGGAAAGCATTTATAAGCACAGGATAATTCTGCCCAGAGTTTTAATGCATCTAATCGAAAGATCTTTCTTTCTGTTAGGACTCCGCTGCACTGCGCTGCTTCTTGTAATAACGTGCAAGTGTGTAAGTTCCTGGTGGAATCGGGAGCTGCCGTATACGCCACGACCTACAGCGACATGCAGACGGCGGCAGACAAGTGCGAGGAGATGGAAGAAGGATACGCCCAATGCTCTCAGTTTCTCTATGGTGAGAAACCAGTCCTCCCATTATGAAACAGAATGAAAAATAGGACTTTTTGTAGATCAACTGGTGGAGTATCGCAATAAATCTGTAGCACTGAGGTGTTTTTCCACAGGTGTGCAGGAGAAGATGGGCATCATGAACAGGGGTGTAGTTTATGCCCTGTGGGACTATGATGCTGAGGGCCCAGATGAGTTGTCCTTTAATGAAGGAGATTGCCTGACCGTCCTACGAAGAGAGGACAGTGAAGAAACAGAGTGGTGGTGGGCAAGATGTGCCGACAATGAGGGCTACATACCTCGCAATCTTCTCGGGGTAAGGAAATGCCGGTTGCACTTTATTTTTGCAGTAGGTGCACTAACGTGTACTTGCCTAAGAAAGTACTGGGTAATATAAGGTAACTCCATGGGTTAAGGTTAGGTTTAAAGTCCCCTGTGGTGAAAATCAAGCTTTTAATGTTGTGCGTAGACTATGTGGTGTTTTTAATATGCTTTAAGACAGACCATGTACAGTAAACACCATTGCGGAGTATTTTCTCCTTAAAACTGCAGTGAACCAAAGACGTGGTTTGAAATCGCTGGTGTTTCTGACATCACCAACTACTTTGTAACCAATCACGGTCAATGTGTGATCGTCTCTCTGAGCTGGTGTGAGTGAGTAGAGGCGGGGCTAATTTGCATATTCATAGAACCGCATATACTAAATGAGGCAAGGGTGTAGAGTTACATTCAAGCAATTTTAATGGTTGAAGAAATTTCTTTCAAGAAATAAACGTTTGCGAATGTCATTTTGGTGATCAAAGATACGTTTTAAGGGATAAAATGATTGACACCTGGGGGACTTTAAGGGGAGGTTCAGGTTTAGAACCTAGTTATTGTAATTACTATAATAAGTACATAGTATGTACATGGGGAGCAGGACTGTAAACTAAAGTGCTACTGAAATGCCTTTATTTCTCGCATTTGCATACATCTGGGTCAATGATATGATGCTCATTTGAAAAACTTGTCTGCCAAATCCTCTAACCACAGTTAGTAGGGTGTACCAAACATGCCGGAAGTAATTTTGTGTAAATTATGATTGTATAAGGAATATTTCAGCACTTTTTTTTACTTGATAGTTACACTACTAGACACTTTGTTGGGTCATTAAATGGTATGTCTTTCAAAAATGTATAAATACCCATACAAATAAAAAGAGTACATTTCTACGAACTTGACACATTCTGAACTAGATTTATTTAAAGCTTTCTCCTTATCTCGGACATAAAAAAAAATTAAAAAATGTATGATTGATACATTGTTGATATTTGTTTTTCTTCTGTAGCTGTACCCCAGAATCAAGCCCAGACAGAGGAGCCTTGCGTAAAAATGTCCAAATCAGCACTGACGTGCCTGACGTTTCCAGAGAGGCATCATTTCATCAGTCGCTTAGTTCTGCAGAGCAAGTTTCGAAGATGAACGCATCACATTTACATTGTGAAAAGATATGAATAGTGTCATGTTGGTATGTTATACATGTTTGTAAGGTTAAAAGCTTTGGTAGAACAGGTAGACTTAGATGCACATTTCAAGCATGTATAGTTAAGTGAAGGAAGAATGAGGAATGTATGAATGGTACAGATGCATTAATAGTCATCTGAGTATTATATCACATATGAAGGATGTCAGATTTAGTGGTAATTTTCCATCTGAAATTTTATGTATTCACAAATGCTGATTTGTTTCACAAAGTGCAAAACAAAAAGCATTCATCTTTCAAAGGTAACAAAAAGATTTTATATAATATTTTTTTTTTCTTTTTTCTTTTATTCATAACGCCATGTTGCGTAAACCTCTTATGGTGCTTGCTGCTACGCTACAACAATGTGTTCTGTGAACAATTAACAATTTATTGCGCAAAGACAGCTTTCATTTATCATAATAAAACTTGTCAAAACTTTTGACTTGCAGTTTTTATTTGGTCTTTTTCCCCATTTGGTTTCTATAGGAATGTTTTATTCACAATTGATTTAAAATCATCTATATTGGTGTGCTGATAAGAGCTTTCCTAGTTTAGAAATTTCTGTACTCCATGTATTTAATAAAATTAAATAATTACATACAAGGGTTTCCACAATAAAACAATTCTTTATTACATAGGAACTAATAGCATAGCATTGGATATCGGGTTTGAAGGCTTTTGAAGCCTTTTTTCAGAAGTACATGAAATGAAGATACATCCCAAACATAATAAAGCCAACTAGCTGCACATCAGACAATATTAATTATTATTTGTGTAAGCACAACATGCACTTTTGACCAATAGCTGAATTTGTGAAAGAAATTGGGCCTTATTTACGAAACACAAGCAGAACAAATTTCTTTGTAAAATGTTTGTAAAACCATTCTTGACATTGTTCGTGTGAAAAATCTATGCAAGAAAGTTTTTTACGGGTAAATTACACTTGCATTCTGCTTAAGTATCATGAATGATGCCCAATATTCAATTTGTTGAATGAAATTAACCTTTATACATTAACGTTACATTTTTAGTTTAGTAACTTTAAATGGTCACTCAAATCAATGATCAATACATTCAATGTTTTAATAATTGCACTGTATATCAAATAGGACTGCACAGGTGAACGAGACACAAAACACAATCGTTATCTGGGTTCCTGTACATGCTCACGACGAATGCGATCACACAAATCTGCCTTAAGATTTCAGTCAACCCTCTACGCAGGGCCGTCCCAAGCATGGTTGCACCAGTTGCTCCGCCCCAAGGATGGCCCTGCCTATAAGCCTTCTGAAATTACCTAAACCTCGCTTATATTTGCTTACAAACAACCGTGCAATATGCACAAATTTGTTTTTGGAGTCATATCAGTGAAGATAAGTGTATAATTAGGCACAATGTCATCAGGATTATAAAATCCCAGTCATGCCTCACTGGTCTTACAACACCAGAGCTCCAAAAATTCCCTTTCAGTTAACTCTTCTGTCCTGAAGATGAGGGCGAAATCCCATCACACCAACAAACACACTGGAAAGAAACTAAATTACGTGAACAACAACAAGGCTGTGGTCATTTATTCATGAAACGCAAACAAAATCGTTCATGAAACCATTTGTGAATTGTTCCGATTCAATAAATGGTCATTTTGTTTCGTTATCACATTAAGTTTGTTAGAACATATAAAATGGACTTTACTTTTGTCCGTTACAACCTTGTTTTCATTGCGACTACGGCAAGCGTCGCACTGTAAAATAAGGGCCACAATTCTTACTAGTTGCCTTCCTGGCAAACCTTAGCCTCCGACAAAGTTCTGGCACATCATCACAACTGCTCCGACAAGCAGGAAACAGGACAACCAAACTCTTTGCTACAATATTATACAGTCTGACAAGCAACAACCATAAAGGACCATAAAAATCTGACAGTGAGAGCTCAGATTAAAGCCCAAAGTATACTTGGTTTTTACTTTGCTAATTACGAAATTTACATGATTTCGATTTTTTTTGAAAAGACGGATCAGTGGTGGTTTGGGCTGCAATATCATGCATTGCCGACTGCTTGATGGACGCGTGACACTGCCAAAGACTACTGAACCCTTCTGGAGGACCATGTGCTCCTAATGGTTCAAACATTGAACGTGTATCAGCATGATAATGCACCAATACACACAGCAAGACTTGTGACGGAATGGTTTGATGAACTTGAAAGTGAAGTTGAACTTCTCCCATGGCCTGTAGTCACCAGATCCAAATATGCTTGAGCCACATTGGGGTATTTTAGAGGAGCAAGTCAGAAAACGGCAGCATCACGTAGTGACCTGGACACTGTTCAGGAAGAGGAATGGATCAAAATCCCTCAGTCCACTGTGAAGGACTTGTATCTGTCATGGCTAAGACGAATTGATGCTGTATTTGCCGCAAAAGGAGAGCCGACACCATACTAATAAATGACTGTGGTCTAAAACCAGGTGTTTCAGTTTCATTGTACAATAGACACCTGTGCTGATGAGCACTTGTGTGAGGGGGTTAAGAGATACCTGACAAACTACTTTTTTATTGGTCAAAACTTCTGAAGAGAAATAGCACACACATTGCCAGTGGGTTCGCATCAAAACTGAAGTATACTCTGGGCTTAATTAGGCCTACACTACGGAGGCTTTCACACGTTTGCTGCGGTCCGAGCGCGACTGTTCCCGATGCCTCCCGCAGCGTCGGTCTGGTTTCACACTCAGCTTGATTCTATCGAACACTGGTGCATTAGCGTTCACCTAACATCACAAACGTGCACACCACATGATAGAAAACAGAACGCGGGGAAACGGCACACTTCACTACACTCGCACTGGTGCGAGCTCTGCAGCAGACTTCTTCCCGACAGTCAAAGTGGCATTGTGTCACCAAAGTGCGGACTCGTAGGAAGGCTGCGAGTGTTTAGGACAGGGCCTTGGGTTGGGTACCCTGTTGCGGACCCAGGTTCGCACGACAGTCTTCACATTAGCCATTTTTCATGTGAACCGTGCACCGTTTCGAACTAACTGCCAGTGTGAAAGCACCCTTAGAATCTTGCTTTAGCCTTTCTGTGTAAATCTGTGTAAAAAGAAAAGAAGCAAATCCGAGGTATGTGCACCAGATTTACTGTACATATTTAATACTACTGAGGATCTGAAGAAGTGATACTACTGCTGAAAAAAACTAGTTTTCTACGATCTACTACGATTGTTTTCATTTCTGTAATGCAGTCCGCTCCAGAAATCTGCTCCAGATACCCAACTTAGCGACTGGAAGTCCCACATGCTTTCCTCAAGGTCAGCCAGCTTTAAGCTAAGATGTGAAACGCACGTGTGCAAAAAATAGGAGAGGTTTCCAAGCACCATTACAGCCAGCAGACATAAACCCTAATCGTTAAATCGCTGTACCACAACCCTCCAAATGTCACAGGAATGAAGAGCATTTACACAAAGGCAAATCTGCTTGGAAATGAAAGGTGTGTGATAAAACTAGGGGATGCAAACTCAAGGCAAGTACAGAAAGTGTCCTCTTTTGACGCATGGTCTCACTCCCGCCATGTCTAACTGTGGTTCTGGTTGCGGTTCTGATCAGGCACGTGGTTCTGGGTGGAAGGAAGGAGGTGCGTCACATGTCCTATGCCTTTGGTCACCCCCTCTCTGAAGAGCAGCTTGGCTCCCACGCGCAAGTACTCGGGGTGCTTCAAGAATCTGAAACACACTACGGCTCTCTCGCCTGTCCGCAGCTCCTCCTAGAAGACAAACACACACGTGTATATGTGACGATAAGCATACAGAGCAACACTCTTCAGAACACGGTTTGTGTTCCACAGAAGAACCGGGTTTGTAAAGACATGACTCCTTTAGCCTGGTCCACAATCATAGGTTTTCGTTTGAAAATGCATCTTTTTCTCTCCGTTGTGGTCCTTCTGCCAACACCGTGATAGCGTGTTTGTCTCACGAAAACAGCTTTTTGAAAAAGCTGTTTCCGTGTTGTAGTGTGGACTATTAAAACAGAGGTGTTTGAAACCGATGACGCATGTTTAGTCATTGACATATTGAACCGATAGATTCAGCCGGTTAGTGCTATTATGTGCACTTTCACACTGTTGCTAAAGATGTTACTTTGCACACTCTTCATATGCAAAGATGACAGAACATTTACTAGCAATTGCTGTCCTGCGGCAAAACATGAAGGCAGTTGCGTTTTAGACCAAACATATAATTGTGAGTTAGTTCGACATAGACGCATCAGTGAATGGTGAGATATTTTGCTAAATAAAATGATCCTGCCAGAAGAATAGCATGAGAACTGTATTATGTCTGTATCATCTTATAAGGTTTTACGCATGAGCAGTAAGGTGAATTTAGCATTTTCAGACGATTCAGTGTGAATGAGAAACTTTTGGAAAATGCTTAAAAAACGCTTGTATGGAAGGAGAGCATTTAGAAACGAAAACATTGTTTTCAAATGTGCGTGGATAAATGTAGACACAGCCTTTAACGCAGAAATGGGCAATGTTGGTCCTGGAGTGGCGATGTCTTGCTGAGTTTAGCCCCAACCCTAATCAAACACACCGGAACAAGCTAATTAATGTTTCAGGATTACTAAACCTGCAAGGTTTGTTAATGTTTCCGGATTACTAAACCCGCAAGGTTTGAAAAAAAAAAAAAAAGCCTACTAACGCTGCGGCAGGGAAGGAGTCCAAAGGCAGCATTTTTTTTAATGGAGGCTTCACTTCTCTGAATAAGCTGCTTTTGTGGGAAAACGGCTTATCAATTAATGAATCGACAGCCTATCAGCTAATCTTCAACATGTTTGTTCTTAAACATTTGTTTTGGATTGATCTATTTTTAGACTTTACACTGAAAAAAATGCTGTTTTATAAGAGAAGTCATGGACAATTGCATGATAGGTATGATTCGGTTTACGGCACTTCTCATTCAGTTCTATGATAAATGCAAACTATGGAAGCTTGTTTCCGCCACAGACTAAAACATTTTAAAAGATAATTGCAACTTTTTATCGCACAATTGCGAGTCAGAATTGTGAGATATAAACTCGCAATTGTGAGAAATAAACTCGCAATTCTGACTTCATTTTTCAGATTGCATGATACAAGTCACAATTGCGTGTTAGAAGTCAGAATTGTGAGATATAAACTCGCAATTGCGTGTTATAGTCCAAATTGCGAGAAATAAACTTGCAATTTTTAACTATTTTCCTCAAAATTGCAAGTTTTTATATCTCACATATATATCTCTTGTGTGCTTTTTAACACGCAATTGGGAGATAAAGTCAGAATTGCATGATATAGTCACAATTGCGTGTTATCAGAACTGCGAGATGTATACATGCAATTCTGAATTGCGAGTTTATTTCTCGCAATTGCGAATTTAAATCTCACAATTCTGACTTTATAACACACAATTGCGACTTTATATCACGCAATTCTGAGATAAAAAGTCAGAATTGTGAGATTAAGTTGCAATTACCATTTTATTTTTTATTCTGTGGCGGAAACAAGCTTCCATAGCAAACAGTGATTGACTGTCGCACAACTCTCAACGAAATTCAATGACGTCAAGGCTGTACTGTGATTAGGCACACGTGATCCAAGTTAGCCATTACGCTTTCTCCAATGGTATCGCCAAGGACCCTCCAATCTCCCAATAATAAGACCATCTCTGGTACGGCTATAGGCAGGTGAGTTTTTTTTTAATCAGGTTTGGAGCTAAACTCTGTAGGACAGCGGCACTCCAGGACGGACGTTACCCATCCCTGCTTTAATGTCAGGAAGCAAACAATCCACACCTTCCCAAGGAGGCACTCCACCGTGGCGGTCTGCCTCACGTTCCCCACATGCACCGTGACCTGGAAACCACGGCGGAAAGTCTTGGCGTGGAACAGGAGGACAATGGCGGCCTCAAACTGCCAGCAAATTGTAGGGTTCATTTTAGGACTCACCATAACCATGCCCTAAAAACATAAACACTCTTTAAAAGAGATCATCGTAGTGAAAGACATCATAAAGATATGACTATTTAACCTCTGTTTGACATCAGACCTTTCGCAGTAAAGAGCGATCAAAGTTCCCAAGCGCAAGCGTGGCGGCCTGTCCGGCTCTCACACGCGGCAGCCGGAGCGATTCCTGTGAATCTGCACACCTTCAACCTCAGGAACCTCCCATCATCCGTGGGACCAACAACCAGCCGGTCTCCTTCACGACACACACCACTGCGTGTGAATGGAAAGTCAATTAACTAGAAGAGGAAGTTTGTCGAGACATATTGTATATTGATTGGCTTGAAAAGGCCTTGAAGTGTGAAGGTTATATAGGCCTTAAGTTGCGGTCAATTGGCAGATTTTTGCTAATTTGCATTTCAATAGGAATCCATGCGATCTGAGATTTCGCATGAGGGAGAAAGATTCCCTCATGCAACAGGTTCAAGTTGGTCACAAGGATTTGCCGTGTCAACCAACAGAAAGCTGCTTGGTTTGAAAGTGACTTATCTGTGTTTAGCTGTGCTTCACACTTCACTACACTATTGACAATAGACAATATTGGAAGAGATATTCAATGTTTACAGATTCTAGATTCAGTTTTAAGGCTCTGTTGTGGCTAGGGTGTTCTGGGAGGTTGCTAGAGTGATGTTAAGCAGTTGAAAAGATGCTCAGAGTGGTTGCTAAGGCGTTGCTAAGCAGTTTTAGGCTAAGGCGTTGCTTTAGCAGTTTTAAAACATTGTTAGGCAGTAGATAAGTTGTTCTTAATGGCTGCTAGGGTGTTGCTAAGCAGTTGCGATGGTGTTTTGGGTGGTTCTGTGAGAGTTATATGACAGTTGCAAGAGTGTTATGAGTGGTTGCGAATGTGATTAGAGTAATGTGTTCTAAAGTAGTTGCAAAGATGTTACTAAGTGGTTGATAGAGTGTTCTAAGGGGTTGCAAAGATGTTGCTAGGGTGCTAGGGGATTACTATAGTGTTCAGAGTGGTTGCTAGGTCATTGATACGTGGGTATTGCTACAATGCTAAAACATTGCTCGTTAGCAGATAACCTGTTCTTAGTGGTTCCAGTGGTGTAGCCATGTGGTTGCTAGGGTTTAAGAAGTTGTTCAGAGTTGTTGCTAGAGCATTGTTAAGCAGTTACTAGGGTTTCTGGGTGATTGTAAGACAGTTATAAGAGGTTGCAAGAGTGTTCTGGGTGGTTGCTAAGGTGTTGCTAAGGCTAAGCTGTTGCTAGCTAGGGCATTGCTAAAGTGTTATGAGTGATTGCATAGACATTGATAAGTGGTTGCAAGTGTGCTCTCTGGGTGGTTGCTAAGGCATTACATGAGATTGCTAAGGTGTTCTGAGTGATCATGTGGGCATTGTTATGTGGTTGCTAAGCTGCTGCTACAGAGCTAGGGCACAGTAAAGTGTTACGAGTCATTGCAAGGACATTGATAAGTGGTTCTGGGTGGTTGCAAATGTGTTGCTAAGGCATTGCTTGGGGTTGCAAAGGTGTTTTGAATGGTTGCTATGGCATTGATATGTGGGTGCCAATTAAGCAGTTGCTTCAATTCTAAAACATTGCTATATTGTATATACGTTGTTCTGAGTGGTTGCTAGGGTGTTAATATGTGGTTGCTAAGGTGTTGCTATGATTTCATAAAGTGTTCTGAACAGTTGCCAGAGCATTGCTAGGTGGCTGTTACACAGTAATTAAACAGACAGACAGTCAAGATTGACACCACAGATGTGGACTGACCTGTACAGTGTTCCACCAACCACTGTCCCTACGTCAGGAACACTGTAAATCTCATCCACCTGTAAGAACACATCGATTTGACATGAACGTGACATCTGGAGTTCAGACAACATATGGGTGTTGGTTAGAGTGTGTGTGTACCTGGAACTCCGTGAGCTGCTGCATGAGCTCCTCTTGCTCTTTGCTGTTGCTCAGAGGAGGAAGAATGTTGAAAAAGACCTTCAAAAGGTCCAGATTCTCACCAGATACACTGGAGAGGGTGAAGATGGGCGTCACACTGTGGGGAGAGAGATACATCATTAGACACACACACAAACTAGTGTTGAACAACTATGGTAGGGTAGATTGTAAGGTACTCATTTTTACATATTAAATCTTAAAGGTAAAGTACTGAAAACAGCCTGTACAATGGTAAGGCTCAGAGAGAAGTGGAAAGTGGTCAGGAATACGTTTATAGTGGACTTCAGCAATAAACGTGTATAATAACCTCTCTCTTCTCACACACACATGTACCTGGAGGATTGTGCGAACTGCTGTGCCGCAGTGACGGCATCATCAGGGTTGGCCACCACCATGGGGACCTTGTTGCAGCCGGGCTGTTTGAGCACTCGCTCCAGCTGACGGACCGTTTTCTCCACTGTGCTTTTCCCACAGAGGTCCACTTTACTCACCACAATGAATATGGGCACCTTCAGCGCCATCGCCAAACCCAGGTGCTCCCTAGTTGTGCCAGCTGAGAGAATTTTACAGCATGAGAATAATAAACAACTATGTTTATTGAATTTATTGTAAATATTTCATAATTTTGGTTCCACATATTATGGCTTATTCATTAAACATGTTCTTAAACCTCTTTCAAAACTTCTAAATCAATATATGTATAAATACTAACCAATGCCAGTATTGGCTCCCACCACCAGCATGGCAAAATCTGGACAGTAGCTTGTCAAGCCAAATATGGTGGTCTTCAAGTACTTATAATGACCAGCCAGATCAATAAACGTGATCATCTTAGAGGAACTCTCACAGATCTCCTCCGCTGTACGGGAGTCACTGTAGTTTACAACCTAAAACGATGGAAATTATTTCTCAGAACAACATGCGTATATGCTGGCAAGTAGGAGGTAGTTGATTTAAATCCCATTTAATGCTCTACTGAAAAAAAAAAAACGCACCAGAAATGAAAGTGTACTTGTGAGTTTAAAATATTTATCTCACCTCTCCTTTGCTGTTGAAGCCAAGGATCTCAAAACTGATGCTGGACGTGCGTCCGGTCTGGATCTCGTGCAAGTGTCTAAAGAGGTTGAGTCTTGCCCTGCCACGTCCATTATCCAGCTCGCCTTGGGTCAACACTCCCAGCAGAGTAGACTTCCCTGAGTCCACGTTACCCAGAACCGCCACACGAAGATCCAGGAACTACACACACCAATTTGATAATGCATAATACATTGGGACCGTTTACACAACACCATTTTCACTAGGAAGGTGGTGTAAGTGTTGCTGTTGTATCTGAATTGTTACAATACCTCTTTTATATTGTTACCCTCTAATACAATAAAAATTGAGTACAAAAAAAATTTAAAAATTGAAAAATGTTTATGTGTTTTGGCCGCTCATTTGCACGACAATGGAGTTTTGGGGGCCTGAAAACGAAAACTTTTGGAAACTGGTTTCAAAGTCAAGTTTTTGAAAACGATACCATTATCGAATTTGTGAAAACGGTGACGTCATGCATATGCGTATCACGTGTTCAGACAATAGGCGTGTAGTGTTTCTTTACAAAGTGACATCGCCATCTACTGGCCTGGCATGAATACTACAGCATTTTAGTCGTTTTCACGGATCTGTGTGAACGGGGATAGTTTGACAGTGCTCTCTCATATATGTGAAAAACGCATATATATATTTTTTTCATTATAAAACAGGTGTATTCGAGAAATCCAGGTCATTGTATGTGCGAGCTAAATTTTTAAATGTATGACTAAAATTACAACAACCACAATTCACAATGAAAATTAAATGGAAACTAATTGAGGAGCATCACAAGCTAACCTGCTGGTCATCTGGAACTTTCCTCACGAGAACTTCTGCGATTTTCCGTCGAGCTCTGTCGCAGTCCACCTCCCTCTCTCTCAGAAGTGTGATATCAGCTCCAACCCTGCGCAGAGTCACAGCCTTACCAAGACATCCCAACACACTTGTAAGCCCACTTTCTAACACGTTGACATTAAAGAATATTATGCCCTTTTTCAAAGTCTTGATTTTGTTTTTGGGCTCTACTAGAATGATTGAATGTTAAAAAACACATTTTTCACATATTTGTCATTGTTGCAGAACCTCTTTTCCCAGTCTATCAGTAACGTGCTGTTTAGTTCCTGTCTTTATGAAGCCCCTCCTTCAATTAAGTGCAGTGTGTTGTGATTGGTCAAGTGCTTCAAGCGTGTTTGGGAAATGTCACTCACCTTACCATAATATGAGTTTCAACAAACTATTTACAACTCAACCAGGCAACCCTTTTATTTTCCGTATGACTTGGGCGGGAATTATTTAAATTAAGAATATTGTGACATGTTTGCAAGTGCTGGGTAGAATTCTTACAAATTGTAGTCGGTTACTGGCTCCAAATTACATGACGAAAATTGTAGTTAGTAACGTAATCCATTACATTACACATTTAAGGAAATATAATCGGACTATTTTTGGATTACTTTTAGATTACTTTTGACCTAACTCATTTACCACATTGATTTGAATAGGATAATATCGTACCATATTGATATAAAAATTCAAATTATATTACATTCTTTGTTATCGACAACATAAATATTACATTACGTCAGGGTTTCCCAGACTGGAGTTTGTGATTAAATAGCAGGGGGTTTGTGAGTTTAATGAAAAGCTATTAAGTAATTAAATCATAAATATTTAAAATTAAAATAAATATCCTTAAAATAAAACCAATAAAAAAAAAACATACTTTTCGGCCATTCTGCGAAGAGTCTTAAGTGATGCTTTCATATCTTCTTCTGTAAGTCCAACCAGCAGACCATTATCCTCCACCCCAATCTGATACACCGCCTCCCCCCGGCCCTCCTGCAGTCGCCATTTCAACTGCGTGGCCAAGTGCTCAAAGCGATACTGCGTGGGGTTTACCAGCTTCAACTGGGTGAAAAAAGACAGGATTGGATGAACTGGGATGATAAAAATCATAATGAAATTCCAATTTCACTTAATCAGATTGTGATTGATTGTAGGGTTTGCATACCTTATATTCAATGTTCCCCTCTTCAGCCTAAAAACATGAAGATATTTTGGTTGAAAAACAATTAATTAAATAAAAATATAAATAAATTCCTGCAAAAATCAGTTCTTGCACATCGTTTTTAAAAACAAAAAATAATACCACAAAATAAATCATAACCGTATAAAATGTATTTATTTGAAACTGCATTGACATTTAAAATGTTTTTTTATTATTATTTACAAACTATGAAAGTTTGGTCAAATAGATTTGATATAAATATATCTGTTCTTGCCTAAAAAGTGTACAATTTGGCCTGTTAATTCTGTCAGATGTCTTGGCCTTATCTAACCAACTAAAATCATACAATTATTAGTATCACTGTGGTAAACTAGTATTCACTAGCCAACCTGTCATCAAAAAGCAAAAAAAACAAAACACACAGAGAAAACTTCTCACACTTTAAAAATTGCTCTAATATTAATTTATGATGATTTTACAGTAGCATCAATAACTGCACGATATTTTGGCGAGTTACCAATTTTGTGCATTTAAAATATCAGTACTTCGCCAGCATCTTGGCACATTTGCAGTTATAAATATCCTGATTCCCTATATTAATGTAGAACAGGCCTATGTTATATCAGATTCTGTCTGATATTGTGTTTATTGATACACGTACAGTAGGAATCATCTCCGCTGGCTAATGTTAGCATGATCCGACATCTAACGTTCCTTTACCTCCGGAGGGAGAAACGGCGGAGGCTCGTTGGCCTTCTTGCCCCTCCGTCTCTTCCCTCTTCTGCCTCTTCTCGTCCGGGATTTCTTCTTTGGTGCGTTTTCTAGCCCGCATTCAGCCGCACTCTGCGGTTTCGCTGCAGACTTGACGCCGCAGTGGTTTGCAACCTGCACATCCATAGCTCGCTCGCATATAAGGGAGATTTAAAAAGCTACGTTGTAAAACAAAAAATTGTAATATATATGTATTTTTTAAAAATGCACTTCTCTGCTATAAACAGAGGCAATGCTTTTCCTTTCATTGAAGTTATTTAGTATTGCACTGGGATACGCGGTCTGGGAGCCATGAGCGCAGCGACATCCTCCTCCGTCGAAGCCCCGCCTCCAACACTCGTCAAAAACATTCGTCATCCAACCTGTCAAGCACAAACTGTTTGTTGTGTGTCTGTTTGTTGGCCATAATTTAAGACAGAAGATTAAAAACTGTTTTGGATTCTGTAATTGATGAATCACAATCTGGATTCATGGAAAAATCGGATATAACAAATCATATAAAATTGGTTTGGATGTTCTGGACTACTCAGGATTGATTAATGATAATGGGTTTATATTATTCTTAGATTTTATAAAGCATTCGATTTGGTAGAGCATCAGTTCATTTTCAACACGCTTAAGATATTTGATTTTGGTAAAAAAAATTAAAACCCTCTATAAAAATGATAACTGTTCTACACTGTAAAAAAATATTTTCCTGATTTGTTATCACAACTTTTAATCTTTTGTCAAATCAACTTAAATAATTAATGTGGTTCAGATAACATAATATTTTGAGTTTCTATTTATTAAACCAATCTCTTTGTTGTATTAACTCATTTTTTTACATTTCAATGAATTCAACATTTTAAGGCAACCAGGTTACTTACTTTTTTTAAGTTAAACCAACAATATTTTTTTACAGTGTATTAAGTTACTAAATGCTACTTCCCCTAGATTCAATATTACTAGAGGAATTAGGCAGGGGTGTCCTGTCTCCCCATACCTCTTTTAATTAGTATATCTTTTTTTGTTCTCACATTAAATCAAGGCCAATGAAAGGTATCGCTGATAGAGAAATAAAAATAACCCAATTAGCTGATGACACTACACTCGATTCAAAACGAAAACGAAATTTCTGTGGCCACTGAATTAATCTGATCATTTTCAAGGGCATCTGGTGTATAGGCCTACTTAAATTTGGCTAAATGTGAGCTTATGGCCATCAAGGAATGTTCTGACGCTTCTTATTATGGTATTCTCTTAAAAAAATTAGGTTCCATATTTGGGAATAGTCATTATAAAGATCAGCACAAAAGGTGTTTACTAAATTTCAATCCTATTTTTGAAAAAACAAAAATGAAATTTTAAGCAATGGCTTGTGAGAGATCTTTCTTTAAGGGGCAGAGATCTAATAACAAAGGCTGAGGGTATTTCCAGACTGATGCAGCAATGGCTTTGCATATTAACAAAACAAAAATTGTAAAGAGATTAATAAAATTCTATTTGATTTTATATGGAATCAATTTCATCGCCAGGCCTTTTTATCTGGTCCTTGATTTTCAAGCACAACTTTTCACCACATAAGTATTATATACTGAATAATAAGGATATATTATATGAACGTAAATCATTGTTTTTGAAATATTGGTTTGATAATGGCATCATATGGGTGGATCAGTTATTTAATTTAAATGGTTTTCTTTCCACTTATAGTGACTTTTTGGCACATTATAAGATTCCTGTAACACCAGGGATGTTTTGATGCAATATCTCCTGAAATCTGTATGCTGTTTAGACATCAGAAAATACTGAAAATACTGAATACTGAAACCGTGGTTCATTTATTTTGGCATTGCCCATTTGTAAGACCATTTTGGCAAAATGTGAGTTTATCACAAAGAACATTGATGACCAATTTGTGTTGTTTTAGAAACATAGAAACATCTATTATTTGGTCTTTATATAAGCACAGTCAGGTTTATATAATACATTTTATTCTTTTAATGGCAAAAGTCCATGTTCACAAAATGTTTTCCTGTAAAAAACCCTGTTTAATATAATTTAAGAAAGAAATGGAGCTTTATATTGACTCAATTCGTTTTTTCTATGAAGCAAAAAGCAGTTAAAACTCTGAAAATGTGTAAATATTTCAATGTCTATGTAGATCTATATTAACCACCCTAGTGTGCAACTCTTACTTTTGTTGTATTTTCTTAAATACTGGACTATTTGTAACATGATCTTCTTAAAAAAAAGTCGTTATATATCCAAGTCCTGCAGGAGGCGCAAAAATATCGTTTTTCACGTCTCTCCAAATTAATGATTAGTTTTAGAGTTTCTGTGGTCACTCAGAAATCGAACTTTGTGCTCCCATTAAGAATCATATAATGATTATGGCATTTCTACAGCCAGAAATAAAGGCATGTAATTAGGCCAGAAACTTCTCAGCTATTCATAGCATGTGGTTGTCCTGAGTGAAGCCCACAAGAGAGCAGAGGTGCACAGACGTGAGAACTAGACTAGTGGTTGAAAACATGTTGCTTTCTGGCCTTTAGGGAAACATCACTTTACGATTTCTCAAAGGCTGCCATTCTCGTGTATTTAAAGTTAGATCAATAGGGATGCAAAATAAAACAATTCAGAATCAATGAAACTCCCTTCAATGGAAAGTCATTTTAACAAAGTGGTTGGCAAAAAAAGAGTGTCTTTAAAGTGATTTTATTAAAAGCCTCTTTCAAGAAACACACAAAGCAACAACAACAGTAGGCTATGACATTTAAATGACCTGTACAATAAGGGTTCTCAAATCATGCATCCGTTACATTACAATGTCATAGCAACAAGTTCATTATCATAATCAGCTTCATCAATGGCATTAACCTTACACATTACCAAAGAGATGACTCATATAAATCACACTTAATTCTGTTTTTGGGTTCTATACTCTCTCAAACCCAAATTAGACTAGTAAAATTGAACAACAATGGCTATAAAATAAAGGCAGCACATATCATTCACTTCTACGGCACGAAAAATTATTATTAATAATAAAAAAAAATCTTAAAACAATGGAAATCAAAAAACACATCAGACACTGATATTTGAGCATGTAACCTCCAGTATACCTTCATCCTTACCTTTTTAAACATAATCTCTTGTCTGTGCCGTGATGGTCCCTGGTGGCTACATCCCAGAAAACACAAGCCCTATTGCATGAAATGTAGGCCACATATTATCATAGTGCTAAGCTACCTCTTTAGGAGAAACCATCTTGCATTGTTTCACACCATAGCAACATCTATTTTCTAACATTACGGATATAAAGGTAAACAAAGACTTGGCTGTTTGTGGGAACAACATTATGGTCGAACAGAGCAGCTAAATGCAACACATGCTTCGATATTAGATATATTACTGTACATATGAACCAAACGTGGCGCCCATCGTGGGGCAGCACCAGGGATAAGTTAACAACATGAATTATTTCAGACCTGGGATAAATGTTTGATGACTTTGATAAACAAAAATAAAGGACTTTGAAAAAGAAAAGAAAGGGTTCACATTAATTTTGGAAGCCGGTAAACCAAACAGTTTAAAGTTTTTAAAAAGTTCATATAAACACACACACACACACACACACACACACACACACACAATCACATTCTAAAAATAATAAAAATTGTCAATATTTGTAAATAATTTTGGGAAAAACTATTAAAAAAAGCCATATTTTTCTAAGGTTAATTTCTCCCTAAAGGCACAGTGATAGAGTAAAAGTGCTCCATTAGAGGATGGCTATATGACTACAAGTGGAACTTAATTGTGTTCTATAATTAAAACATATAATGAGGTTTGCCTTTGCCCTCCGGAAGGACAATTTATCATCCTTCAGTACAACCAAGTTAGCTGCCATAAACTGTGTGTTAACCTGTTTCTTTAGGCCTGTTTCTAATATTGCTTGCTGGATTGACCCCCCCAAAAAAAGCCTGTGAAAAGATTCCCACAATTTTTAAATAAATTCAAAAAAGAATAAAGTTACACCATAACGCAACTAAACCATTTAGCTTTAAGTTTAAAATATTGAATTCATTCCCCTCAAAAGTTATCATCACGTACTCACTTTCTTGTATTTTCAAACCTTTCTTCGGTGAAACATAAAAGAAGGTATTCAGCAGAATGTCCAAGCTGCTCTTTATTTCTTATAATGAAAGTGAATGGGGACCAAGGCTGTCTTGCAAACTTTACTAAAACAGATTTTTAAGGAATCACTTACATTTAACTCCGCTCTTCACACTAAGCTATCGGATGCCTTCATACAACAAGGAATACAGCGCATGAGTCATTTGTTCATTTTTGAGTTTTACAGCTGCTGTTCCCCATCCACTTTCTTTGTATGGAAAATAGCATCAACATTCTGGTATGAGTTTGGAACATGATGGTGAGTAAATGATGACAATGTAATTTTTGTGGATTAACTATTCCTTTAACCTTTGTAACTACACTCTACAACCCATGTAAAAGTGGAATAGACATGAGCGGTGTCTCTGCTCATAGATGTATATATACGTAGATGCCACATTCGACCACTCCAGAGACGACGCGCCTGCCATCGTTAACGGTCAGCGTGTCGTTATTACAGTAAGAATCAATGATGCCACAACATTGTGCAGCTTCTAGTTGCAAGAACCTTTCACAGGTGAGAATGTGCTGGTTGTGTTTTTATATGTATCAACTCAGGTTACAGGTTTTTACTATGGTAACTTTTCAATGTTTTGTTGTATTAGTGTATTGTGTTAGTTTAGCAGAATTATCTGCTGAAGTCTATTGCAGATATAGATATTCAAACATGCTTCTAACTATGGTTGCAGACGCTCATTTAACTTGCTCTCGAATGTTCACGGACCGGCTTTGACCGTTTCAAGATGGCGGACGGCTTTAGTATAGCGGCCCATAGAAACAGCCGCTAATGGGGAATCTATGCATGTATATCTATGTATCTGCTACCAATGCACAGATATCGTTTTCAAAACTAGATTGATAGATATCTAGGTTGATATGATTGGACCAATACCAATATCGGTACAGACACATCCCAAGCACCTACTAACTAAACAAGCTAGCTTTATCCCAGGTCTGTATCGGCAATCTAGCACCTGGTCGGACCTGATGACAAGCTCGCCAGCATAACACTCGCCATGAACATGGTCCCGGACTGTATCGTTTGAGAGTGCGAAAGAGGGTTTCATCAACCAAGGCAATCTGTTATATTTGGTAGGTTTGAGACCCACTTACTCTAAAAGTCTCTAAAATGGTATTTGAACTCCTTCAATCAAGTTCTGAGAGAAGTTACCTCTGGTTACCAACCCCCCAAAAAATACAGTAACTATTACATGAAACACAAACTATTGTAGTCAGAAGGCAATTATGAGAAGGAACTTCTCCAATAAGGAAAGTGGGTTGTTGAGTGTGTGGAAGGCTTAACGTACAGTACCACACATTAGATGCAGTCCTCAGCATTCACACTTGAGTCAGTTTAGAGTCTCGGCAGACATCTGGATCAAAGCGTTCAAGTGGAAGGAAATAACTTAACTGTCCTCAGGATTTCGCAGCTTGGTGCATATAAATACAGTCACGTTACGCCCAGGTGATCTAGTAGCGCAATGATGACATGGGTTCTTCATGAGCAATGGTTCTTCGTTAGCAAAGGAGACAGATGGCAAGATCAATGCATGGGTTGGATGCCTAAATAGGCATATTGCCACAATACGTGTTATCTAACAAGTGCGTGTGCAGATACACGATCTTCACCCACACTGGCTGAACTTCCAAAGCAGGAGTGAAGCATCTTGTGGTCGGTATCCTAATAACAATGCACCTCAAAAGATTAAAAAAAAAAAAACATCTTGAGTCCAAGAAAGCTGTTGAGATCAACATTTCTTGGGTGGATTCTGAACTTTAGGTCTGGAGGTATGGGAATGGCGGTCTCTACAGCACTGGTGGTGACAAGACAAGGTGCAATTACTGGGCAAAAAGGCTGTGGAAAGACAGGATCACTGGGGAAAAAAAAGAGGGGGAAGAAAGGCATGAAGTACTACAAAACCATCATAACATGCTGTTTAAAAAGTATAGGTCAAGGGAAGCAACCCTGCCTTTAAGTATTACTTCAATATTTCTTAATTTCACCAAAAATACATTTTAATTTCAATTACGGCAACTATTTTAGGGTGCGTTAATATCATTATGGCAAGTTCTCATGGGGTTAAGTGGGCAGATATTTTGGCTGTTGGCATTTAGGGGGGACTTTCAAGAGGCAGCTGTGGTGGGAGTGGGTGGGTTGTCAGCCTGGCAAGGGGAGGAGGGTTCAGAACCCGCTCCAGAATGGCAGAATTCCTTGATGGTGACTGTGAGAAGGTTTGTGGTGACGTCAGTCACCACTACATTGGCACAGCTGGGTGCCATTTCAGGGTGCCAATCGGGGTCCCCCTCTTTTGGCACCCTGTTTTCCTCATGAAGTGGAGCAGTATTGCGGTCACTAACCTGGCTGACCGAGGCTTGACCCGGCTGGGTTCGATGTCGAAGTTTCCGTTTTCGGCCCCGGGAAGTGGTGAGATTCGGAGAGCCCTGGTCTTCGTCTTCAAGAGAGGATGATGGGGAGGACGACTGGAGGGTGAGGAAAGAGGAATGGCGTCTGGCTGGACTTTGGGTGAGGTTTGGAGGCATCTCGGGAACGTGATGAGGCTGGGGAGCCCAATTTAGTTGAAGTAGGAGCTTCAGGTTGGGTCAGTTGTTTCTGAGATGAAGGGGAGCTGCCGTTAGACCCACTGGAGCTGGATGGAGAAAGTGAAGGCTGGTACTGAGGAGAGGAATGGCAACCACAGGTGCTTCCACCTCTTTGATTGGCTCCAGTATTGGACCCTTCATTGGCCATGGAGGACATTGGCCCACAGGGGTGAAGCCCGAATGGCTGGCCATACATTGGGAAGCCCAACATCTTCATAGGATGCTGGAATGGCCTATAAGGCATGTCCCCATGCTTTTTCCCAATGATGCGATTCCTGGATGGGACTTTCGCTCGCCCCGTGTACGACTGCGCTGACCTTCTACTGGCTACTCCACCATTTTCAGCTTTGTCAATGACCTTCAGGTTCAAGATTATGCGTCCCCGCTTAACCTCCCGAGGTTTGACCCTGCGGTTGAGTATGCGGACAGTTTCGGAGAATGGAGAGATGGGAGGACGGGGTGAAGATGTGGATCCTGTTGGGTCGGCCAGAGGGTCGGGTCGTGGCAAAGGTCTTCGAGACATTCTATGACAACGATGGATGTCTTTCTTCAGTTTATGAGCAGCAGCGAGAGAGTGCACTCTGGGGGTTGGAGCGGTAGAGTAGGAAGAGGATGGTGAAGGCTGAGGAGCAGCTGAACTTGCAGAAGAGGAAGAGGTGGGAGGCTTCGCAGTGGTGCGAGGTGGAGTGCGTCTTGGATTTGAGATTCGAGGTCTATCACCCGCCTGTGCCCGTGCCTAGACAAGCAAAAAGCAAATATGACGAGAAGTACTAAAATATCAAACAGGAAGTTGTACGTTTTGAAACACTCAAGGCATAAACTTGTATTAAAACATTTAAAATAAAAAAAGCATATATTTCTAAGAACATTTTAAGAAAACTCAAACCTTTAGTACAAAGTTTTTGGTTTAGGTCCACGTTCTTTGGGCCGTGAAGTTCCTGCTCCCGCTCCCTATGAAACGAGGGACAGCACCATTTAAGCCAAGGAAAATATGACATCACTTTAGTGTCAAGCCTAAACCATAACAATCAAAATGAAAGCCTTTGAAGTGTAATACAAATCTTCTTTGTTTAAAAATTCATCATAGAGGCTAGTTTCCAGACTGACTGGCAGCAAAAAGCTGCACAAATAAAGCAAGAAAAGAGAAAGAATGAATGTAAACAATCTTTACTTGGCTCTTACATTGAAAATAAGAACTGATGGGACATATGTACATAGAATAAATATTTTGGTTCTTTACATTTTTATAACTTTACTTAATTTTAGAATTTAGGTTTTAAGAGGTAAAGGCAAGTCTTTAAGTGACACTCACTTTTGCTCAAAGGCCGCGATGAGACGATCATCCAGGATGTTCTCCTCTGGTTCCCATGTGCTGTGTCTATATTGCAAAACATTTGAATCTTTAAAATGGTTATGGGTACAAGGTTTAAAGGTCCAAGATTTCCCCATCAAGATTTCAGTTTAAAAAAACTGACGTATTTATTAGAGATGCACCTATACTACATTTCTCTGCCGAAACCGATAGCCGACTATTCAGAATGATATTTGCCGATAGTTTGAAAAAAAAAACTGATGTATTTATTAGAGATGCACCTATACTACATTTCTCTGCCGAAACCGATAGCCGACTATTCAGAATGATATTTGCCGATAGTTTGATTTTCCTAAAAAAAATAAAATAAAAAAAAACTCTCCCAAATAATGCTGCAAAATATAAAGGGAATCCTCTCATTTGGTACATTACTATATTATTAGAGGTGAAAATTAACAAGAGAGTTTTTATATTTAACTGGTATTTATTTTCAGATATAATAATCACACTCAAATAAAAACTGAAATGTTTGTTGCACATAAGTTAGTTTTCATGAACACTTGTCTTCATGACAAATGTAATCAAGCATACATGTATAATTAACAGTAAATAAGCTCCTCTATTTAATTTAATAATAAGCCCTGTTTTTATAGCGACTAAACAAACTGTGAACATTGGATAACTTTTCTGAGGTAAGTGCTAGGGCTGGGTATCGATTCAGATGTCCCAATTCGATTCGATTTCGATTTGAAAGCTCTCAATTTGATTCGATTTCGATTCAACTCAATGAATTTAGATTTAATACAAACCCTATATTTATTAAAAAGAACAGTGAACATAAGTTTACAAGTGGTTTATTAATAAAAAGAAATTAAGAGCCACAAACCTGTATATTAAACTCTTTTTATTTTAGGTACACTTGGGTACATTAAAACAGATCCCAACTCTATATTTCAAATGCATACAACGAAAAGAAAGGATTTTGATGCAAGATGAAAAATTGATGCTGAAAATTAAGTCAGAACAGTCGCATGCCTTGATCAAACAGGATCGGGTTATTTTATGTTTAAAGTCGGCATGAAACGGAAGTTGAGATTGTCATTTTTTCCTTGTTGTGACATATATCCGAGTGAAACGGCTTCTGAAATTAGAAAAAAATGTAGGGCGGGGCTTGATTGCGTCCTTCGAGAATTGATTGGATTGTTGGAGGTTGGGCGTTGCAAACAAAATGGAGGCAGATTTGAATGCCAGTTTACATTCATTTGTGGAGGATTTCTCTCCACCGGACTCCCCACCATTACCCTCCCATGAAGGATTTATTATTGAGGAGCCCGGCGACGAGAACGAGGACGAGCAGCTACATTTTTAAATTCGTAAATTTTCTGAAACGAGACAGACACCGATAGCCGCACCCTTTCGCCATGGCACGTGACCGAAAGAGAAGAGAGGTCGTTTCGAGGGGGGAGGGAAGGGTAATGTATTTGATTAAAGATTATAAGGGTACATGAATTTAAAAAAAATAATGAAGTGCCCAGATAAATCATTTATAATAAACACTACAATATTACATATAAAAAGAAGATTTGTCAAATTTGATTTCATGCCGACTTTAAGATAAGACAAACATAAAATCTCACAGCATTCACTGTAACATGGAGGCTGAAGCCTATGAACAGTTAGGAAAACTAATACTGGCTTTTGGGTGATAGATAAATAAATATGGAAAAAAAATGAGATTTTGAATCGACCATATTTTAAAAAAACAATTAATCGAAAATTTTATTTTTTTGCCCAGGCCTAGTAAGTGCATTCCTAGTAAATGGACAGAATTACAAATGATGCTACAAATGATGTTTGGTGTAGGGAAAAACTGCAGACCTGGCAACCCAGGCTTAAACAATGGGTAGTTTATAGGGTCAAATAGAGCCTATTTTAACATAGCTATTTTTAAACTGTTAATGCGTTATTCTCGCGTTAACTTGCCCTAAATTCAACACAAGATTTTCTTCCCACACAGTATGGGTTGCAGTCTGAACACGTTTTTTTCGCCCCCTTTCGATTGACACGATATAATCCTGTTCAGCCGATGGTGAAAATAATTGCTTTATTATTGCTTATTGCTTAAATATACATCGTTGCATCTCTTATATTTAAATAGTTTTTTTTTTCTTGTTACAGATCTTTTAAATAGTGCTGTGGTGTGACAAATGAATAAAAAAAATATATAATAATTTATAAATACATTTGTATATATAGCTCTTAATTTATATCAGTCCATCAAGAATGCATGCATTATAATAAAAACGAATACTTTTTTTTAACTTAAAACACTTTTAGATGTAGTATATCATGTCAGAACACTACTTGACCTTTTTAAGCTACCCAAATGACACTTCTGGGATAAGGCCTGTTTCACGATGCATGCAAAAGAAAGAAAGTCCCTTTCCATCCAAACAACAGAAAAGGTTAAAATACAGGTTGCATTGCAACTCTAAGTGAAATGATATCCATTGCAATATTTATATATCTTACACACTTACTTTAGAGCCCAACCTTTCCATTTCACCAGGTACTCGATATGACCCTGCAAACAGAAAGACAACAGAAAATCCTCTTTATTTAACTCTAACTAAAGAATGCATGAGCAATGCATGCCCTATTTCAACCTCATGCCCATTTGATTTGGGGGGTCACCGGGCAGTAAAGTGTGTTTATCTAAATATAACCTAATACAAGCACAACCAACACTTTAGACCATGTGGCATGACACCGTGCAGTATTTAAACTACTCGATCCTCCCGCATTGTTGAGATTTTTGAATCTTGGGTCAGCCAGCATGCATTGATTTTGTCATGGACTCAAGCCAGACACTTTGTCCCTTTTTAGACTCCCCCTGCTGCTCTTTTAGCGGGCTGTTGTCAGTTCCCAGCACAGCACAACCCAATTTTACAACATAAACTCAAGTTGCATATCCAACTGACCCGCATTTGACTTGTTATTTCCAATCTGACAATGTAAATAAACGCACTGGGTCGCTAAACAGGGAAACATCTGCAAGTAGGCCTCCCCCCCTCTTGTCATTGCAGGCGCCTTGAAGCTCCGCATCGCGAAACAAATGAAAGACGAACCCCCCTCTGTGTACTTTGCGTCGTGAAAAACACCCCCAGCCACCCTAAACCTAATTTTTTCTTACTTACTTTCCTAACGCGGCTTTTCAGGATGGATTCCGCGGCGAAAACCCGGTCTCCGGTCGCCGACAGCTCCTGCTCCATCTTTTAGTGCGCGCGCTCCAGACGGTTCTGTCTCGCGGCACTTCACTTTACAAAATCTGTGACAGCAACAAAACCCCGCGCCGTCACGTGATCCGGGTCAACTAGCCCCGGTAGTCCTGGAAACGGCTCGAGAAGTAGTAAAATATTAGAACATTTCCTCATAATATATTTCTTGATATATAGGATAAATGATTAAACTCAAATTTTTTAAAGATGTAAATCACAATCGTTGGTTTCCTATATCACAATAACAGAGTGTTGAATTATTAAAGTCACCATAAAATAAAAAATTACAATTCTTGTTTTTAATGAAAAATTCCAGTATTTTATATATTTAATTCACCTCCCACTTGCACAGACGTCTCTTTTCTTCGAGAATCCGTTTCACTCAGATACACCTCACATTAAAAAACTATATCGCTACTTCTGTTTAAGCCTTCCTGAAAAAAATAAAAAAAATAAAATGATATCTATGTGAAATATTAGTCCAGATTCAGACCCCATCATAGAACATAAACTGCGCTTGTTAAAATTACAAATTCAAGACTTACTTCTAGCTGTTCCGGCCATTGATGTAGCCTATCTCAATACTAGTTTTACTTGAGCTCAGTGCTGCGTTCGACACTATAGATCATGACATACTCTTTGATCTACAACAAAATTACACTGGTATTAAGGTGGTTAAGATCATACCTTTCAGACCATTACAATTTTGTTTATCTGTGAATTATCCAAGTTAAAGTCCGTATATTATGGAGTGCCACAAGGGTCAGTGTTAGGCCCTCAGATATTTTCAATATTATTCAGTAATATTATTAACCATGGAAACATGGAATTAGTTTCCACTGTTATGACGATGATACGACCAGAAGAAATCTCTAAATTATTCAAGTTGACTGAATGTGCTAAAGATATAAAATATTGGATGACCAGTCATTTTCTTCAATTAAATTCAGATAAGACTGAGGTATTACTCATTGGACAAAAAAAAAAAACAGTATACAGAATCTCTTAAAATACAATTTGCATTTTGAAGGATGTACTGTTACTTCATCCTTTTCAGTTAAAGACCTCGGAGTTATATTAAACAACAACATATTTCATATGTTACAAAAACAGCCTTCTTCCACCTCAGAAACATTGCTAAGCTCCGGAACATGCTTTCTGTTTCTGATGCAGAAAAGTTAGTTCATGCATTCATGACCTCTAGATGACTGTAATGCATTGTCCTGCATCCTCAATAAACAAGCCACAATTAGTCCAAAATGCAGCTGCAAGAGTTCTTACTAAATCAAGAAAATATAATCATATAACACCAATTGTATCATCTCTAAACTGGCTACAAGTTCTGAATCAATTATAAAGTATTGCTACTGACCTATTAGGCCCTAAATGATTTAGCTCCTGTGTATTTAACTGATCTTCAATCGCCTTACAATCCATCATGTTCTTTAAGTCACAAAACTCTTCGCTTCTAATAAAAAATAAATAAAATAAAAACGCTTAAATTTCGGGTAAAAATACAATCCTTTTTTAACCTTTTGGCTTCCCGCACATTCAGTTGTGCTGTTTGCTCGCATTCAGTTCTGATGGTACGTATGGTAACTGGGCAACTACGCATGATTTGTAGTATGATTGCGTAAAGGGAACAGGAATTCCGGTAGGGAACAGAATCGACTGCTACACTGGTCGCGTGCAGCGCTGCAGCCACGGAAACAGAGTTTGCCCTTCCCCTACTGACTTTCACTTTCCGAATGGAAGTGAATGAGGCTTTGCGATTTTTTAAAAAAAAAATTTTTTTTTATCTAGGCCTACGTGAAATTCTGCATCCTTTGTACGATTTTTTTATTTTCCCCATCGGAAGGGCAACGTGAGTCGAGAAGGGCATATGGGCAACCCCCCTGTGCACGTCCCTGCATATACATAAACAGAGAGAAGTAGCTCCAGCTGCAATGTTCATCTGCAAGACGCATTCAGTTTTGTTTATTAACCGCTAGAGCACCAAAAGTTACATAGTGTACCTTTAAATCACCCAGAATTTTTATATCGTTGCAGCCCAACCATACATTTCTGTCCAGAGTACTTCGAACCCACAACCTTTCTGTTACCACCATGATCTTTAACTGCCAGAAAGATTTGATGTGAATAGGGGCTTCCTTTGACCACTTTTAGCACTTTTACAAATGTTAAACATTTGCCCTTCAAACTCCTGACAATAACGTGTAAAAAGTAAAAATAGATCAAATAGAGAGTCTAAACAGACACATTTCTGTCTGCGTTCTGTCTTGTCATGTGTAATTGCTATTACTTCCTCTTGCCTTGTTTTCTGTCTCTTTCTCTCTCTGTTTAATGTTTTCTGCCCTCTGCGACCCTTTGCTTTTGTATCATTCTTTCTTTTCCTCTAATTGGCACCTCGTTAGGGAATGTTAATTGGAGGGATGAGCCAGGTGGCAGCGGAGCCGCTATGGCCCTCGTTAGTGTGTGAAAGTGTGTGCGTGTTTGTCTTTGTTTAAGCAGAATAAATGTGGAGCAGTCTGATGTGCTGATTATGTTCCATTCACCCATGTTGAACTCTAACACATTCCCCTCACGGCCCGCAAACACACACACACACACACACACACACACACACACACACACACACACACACGCACTCGCTCTGCCTCACTGTCTGTGTGCCGTTGACCATTTCCATTGATTCTATCTAGACAATAATAAAATGCAAAACAACAAGCATTTAGTGCATTAATTTGAAACAGTTAAGATAAATATAGATGATAAACTTAGATTTTTTTTCATGCAAAAATGGGAAGTTATTATTTACTCACCCTCTTATTATTCAAACAATAGTATGTCACATATGTGCATGTCCCAGTCATCATTTTGGAACTAAAACAGGTATTTTATATTTTTTGTCCAATTTTATGTAAAAATTACTTCACATTTTTGCATTCAAAACGTTAAGCAAGAAGGTCAGGTGCATTGCATTGTGGGATACAATATCTCTAATATCCCTGCATTGTGGTCTGGTTGTGTCCTGTTTATGTTGTAGTAGTGAGCATACAGTACCGTGCTCAGTATACTGGATTTTGTAAAAATAGTTTAGTAGTATGCCATTCCGAACATAGCTTAGGCTGTCTTGTTTTGATCATTGAATTAAAAAGAACGGGTTCAAATGAATGATTCGTTCACAAATTGGACGTTGCATTGTGTGTCATTGCTTATTGATAGCTGTGGGTTCAGTGGCTCATTGCTAAATACTGGTCCAGACAACACTGGAGTATATTGTGTGTGTGTGTGTGTGATGGTATGTGACCAAACGGATGATCTCAAACAGGTGTGAGGTCGCTGAAGCTCTTCAGGTCATTACACTGACCTCTGACCTTTGAGGTACTCTCTCCCACACACATACACACAGAAGCTCTGCTCCAATGCATAGTGAGCTGCACATATGTGATGTTACAACCACATAAACATTGATATGATTGATGATCACATTGATTGATATTCGATTACATTTAAAATTCAAACCTTGTATTGTATGAAAGTGTATTTTCCACTGAGCTTGTTGCACTGCATTACTTTCACCGCAATCCCAGATAAATGCAATGCTCCCTTACAATTTGCCCAAGATGTCTTTGAGTACAGCCTTAAAATACGATTTACAAAGCCAGTTCACTAGGTTTAGGAACAGAGCCATTGTCTGAGCAGCCACAGGCTTAAACTGTTTATGCTTTTATTAGTTTCAGTGCTATTTAGGAGATCACAGCATTAGAAAGCATGCGTGTGTTGTTCAGACAGCTGAAGGTCTATTTTTTGCTGCTTATTCTTACACCTCCACATTTGGACAATCAACACCTCGCTTTATGACCCCACATAATGGCAGCGACAACACACTCACCTCTCCTAATGGCATCAAAACACACACACTCACATGAACCAAAAGCTGACAAACGCTCCTATAACAGACTAACGCATTGCTTCTGTCAGCTGTGAAAACAGGAGCAAACATTTGGAAGATGAGTTTGTTGTGTGGGCCGGGTAACAGATGGAACGGATTGGCGGGTGTTAGTCAGGGTGCCGGTGCCATTATGGCTTTAGTGGGGAATGTGTGTTTGCTGATTTGATACATTGGATTTTTCGTTTGATCATCATAAACAGACACAAAATAAATAGAAACACTGTAGTTCTGCTCCAATCCCTGAGCTACATCCTTACATTTTAAAGTAACATAAAATGAGTGATGGGGATTCGACTCCAAAAGAGTTGATTCCCTGACTCTGAATAGCCCTAGAGTCGGGGTCGACTCCAGCACAGGAATCTTCCCTCATTGTTGACTTGTTCACTCGTTCTCTAATTCCTGTGTAGAGCACGGCAGTTTAGGTAACTGTATCAGCAAGGAGTGAACAAAATGAAGCGAGGAGTTCATAAGGTTCATTACTTTCCTTCTTTTTTATTTAATTCTGACATCATATTCTACCACAGCTGTTTCTCGTGACATGTATACGGTTAGAAGATGGCTGTGTCTCATGTGACCTTGTTATATGTACACACTGTGACTATACAAATCTCAACATGTAAATAGGAAACTGTTGGCGTTATTTTGTGAAAATTGAAATGCTATAAAAAGCGCTATATAAATGCCTCATTCATTCATTCAAACTCTAGATGGTGCAGGCTGATAGGACCTAAACTCAATCTGCTTGCAATCACATCATTCTCTATACGGCACCGCTGATTGGTTCCTGCTGTATCAGTATATGCATCAGTATCAAATACTTGGTCAGCATTTGCTGTAGCAGTTTCAGAAACCCTCCACCTTCCCCAGCTCCACCTGTATAGAACTGCTAATTCATGTATAGAACAGATAATTCATGTATGCTATTTTGCACAGAAGCAGCATGTCTTACTTGCTCACAGCAGCGTGTTGTGTGTGTTATAGCAGTAGCAAGTCCCATACTTGGTAGACTTAATAATCAAAAGCAAGCATAGCAGATCTGTTCCACCAAGACCAAAAATCAACATTGTCATATCCATTACCATGTCAAACACTCCTTGAGATGTATGAAAATAAATATTAATATTAAATATTAATATATGAATTATACCTTGATCATTCATGTTAGTTCATAGTGCATTAACTAAAGTTAACTGATACAACTTTACAATTTAAAATGTATTAGTAAATGTTGTAATTAGGAAATTTCTAGCAAGGAACAATACTTAAGCATTTTTTTAAACATGTTAGAAATGGATTCTTATTGTGAAGTGTTACCATTTCATATAAATCCTAACATCCTAAGGCATTGACACCATGGCCATCTTTAAATATCTACACAAAGGCCATAGTATTGAAAATAGACACATATGTATATTGTTTGTCCTATACTCTTACACGTTATTTGCTTCAATTTCTGAACAATGGTTTTATAATCAAAATAACTAAATATGTATTACAGAGACGATAAATGAAATTGAATGCGTTTCTGATTTGTTTATCTGTTTTTGTCGGCTGCATGACCATACAATATGCTTTCTTATGTCACTAGCATTAAATGTGCAACTTCACTGGTTAACGAATGCATAAAAGTGACCAGCTGGATATAAATGAATGCAAATAGAGGGTAACAATCGTGACATTAATCATTTGGGTGAGGTCAGACTTGCGTGTATTTTTGTCACATTGTTTTAACCGCTTGAGGAACTACTAATGTCCTTTTAGACGTGACAGCAAACATACTGCTGTTCTGTCTCTACTTATCCAGCATTTAGTCAACATATTAATTCATTTGTAACGATATGAAAACATGTACTGTACACATACTGTTTTGTTTTTCTATGTTTTAAATCCACACCCGCTCACGTCTCACGTGTCAAAACAAACTCCACAAGGTGTCAGTGATTTGGCCTCTAGAGGCCGCTCTTGTACTGTATAATGACAGCGAAGATAGCCCAGGTCTCCATTTACCCGGGGTTTAAAATTACCCAGGGTTAACTTTCTCAAGTGTGAAAAGCCCCTCCGAATGTTTGGTTGCCACTCCAGTTGATAACTGAACTCTAGAACAAGATCAAGTGTCTAGAAGAAAGTGACAACCATATTTAACGTGAATGAGTATCTGGCCTATGTAGGAACAAAACGTACGTGTTTTTGTTTTTTTTGGACTGGGTTTGATATGTGTTAAAGGTCAACCTAGTACAAATTGGAAGAAGAGTCACAGGTCAAAGCTTAGAGATGACCTCCATCACAGCTTGTTATGTTTGGCAGAAATGTGTGTGTGTGTGTTTCACAGATTTACTGGTTGATTGGTTATCCAGAAGCCTCAGTAAGAGGGAGCTGTGTTCATTTGTTTGACCTCTTTCTCATTGTTTTGCTTGTTTATTAGTTTTAGTGTGCTCTCTCTCTCTCTCTCTCTCTCTCTCTCTCTCTCTCTCTCTCTCTCTCACTCTCTCTCTCTCTCTCTCTCTCTCTCTGGGCAGTCGGTGTGAAGCCGTGATTGAGACTGCTGTGGGGTGTGCAGTTTCGCACATTCTGTAGCGGACACACATACACACACACACACACACACACACACACACTCAAGAGTGTGTTGAGCAGACAGCTGAGGGATTCACTCGCTCCCTGCCTGGAGTTGCAGACACGGAAGATGGATCTCTTGAGGACTTGCTTGCGTTGGGTCTGCGTGCTGGTCATTGGACTTCTGGGACTCGTGGAGGAGAGCTTGGGTGAGTGTCAACCTTCAGAAAATTTACGGACTGCGTGTTTCTAATGCAGGATTTGTAATGCAGCTGGTCTCTGCTCTACGGATCGACCACACACACATTCACATCCACTCAGATGTTGCTCTGGATATTTTAATTGAGTTCTCAGTTGTTTCATTTAAGTACCAAGATGTTTCTCCTAAAATTTCCTTGGGAGAAATAAAAATAGATGAGTCAATAGTCAAAAGTCAAAAGTATAGAGCTATAAAATAAATATGGATAGCAGATAATTTGTTCTTGAGAAATACTTGAGTTCATATTGAGATCTCTTGATTGTTCATTGCAGACTTTGGTGTCTTGGATTGAGGCCATTATTAAAATCTCATTTGGGACTTTATAGCAGATACTGTAGTCTTTTTCTTTGGAGAAAGTTTCCATTTGCTCTCCATTTAGTCTCATTGGTATCTAGGGGCAATCAAATATGCTAGATTGGGGAGAGGAACGGACATAAAAGTTTAATAATAGGTCATTGACATGTCCCCGGTGATGTCAATGACGGTTACAGCTCTGTCTAGCAGAAGTGATTGAGATTAATGAGATCTTATCTTGAGTTTTCTCTCCTATGAAGCATGTTTGAATTCTTTGTTAGTATGTATATGTGCTTTATGGTGTTCTGTATGTTGGCTTATACAAACCTCATAGATGGTGTACCAATGGTCAGCCAGGTGTTGCTGTGTGTGTTTCTCGTTTCATCGTGTTGTACCAGACTCTCAGCTGCCTAACACTTGTTTTACACACAGTTGGAGGTCCAGCTTTGAAATCACTCAGTGTTTAATTTATACAACAGACTCTCTTTCTCTCACACACTTGTTTTTGTGTGTGTATGTGTGTGTGTGTTTTTTCTAGACAGATTTTTTTTTTTGTTCTATTAATATTCAATCACTGTGCCTTCCAGAAATAGGTTTAATTGCGTATTGAAGGAATCAAATTTTTGTATTTGCTGCAATAAATGTTATTTTATTCAATTATATATTTGATTTTTAAATATGTATAAATCCTTAAAACATTTCTTTAGAGAAGCACTAAAATATATTTATAGATATACATTTGTATAGATGTAGGCTATATATATTTTTTTTAGATATGCAGGAATATATCTTAAGCAGGAAAAATTAAATATTTTATTCAATTATATATATTATTTTTAAATATGTATAAATCCTTAAAACATTTCTTTAGAGAAGCACTGCATAAGATATTAGGCTATAGATAGATTTGTATCTTAAATAAGTGTATTTTGTCTAAAGTCTAAAATACATACTAATATTTTGTGGGTGGTTCCTATGCGGTTGCTAAGGTTTTCAGAGTGGATTTTAAGATGTGGGGAAATGTTGGTGCTTGTAGTTACATTTTATAAAATTATTTTGCATTTTTTATATTCAAATTTAAATTTGATGATTCAATTATAAATATTATTTAAACATAAATATTTATAATTTAACTATGTTTATCTAATGTCTTTTAGCCATTTATAAGTGTGATTTAAGTGGCCAAATTTTCCTTGGAGCCACTGTGTTTTAGTAATATTTTACCCTAGCTAAATTTGACTAACCTTAACTTAACTTTATTAAGCTATAGTGAAGGAAATTGCCTTGACTGCTCTTATCCTTGTTGTGTTAGCCTCTGTGCGCTCACTCTGTCTCTTTCTCCTCCTGAGCGGTTAAGAGAGTGACCCATTCCCATCATTTTCCATCCCATAAAGACACGGTCCAGACCTGTCTCCCAACACCCAGACCCACAATGAACTCATCTGCTGTCCACCGAGTGCAGAGGAGCCTGCGGTGTCTCTGTCAGACTTTATTTACAGTCCACAGCATCTCACCCTCTCCATCACTCCTGCACGTCACTCCCACTGCCGCCAAACAAACTCTCGCATGTCCAACGGTGTGTCTGTCTATGATGACAACGTCCTGTCTGCCCTTTTGACAAGGCCTTCGCATGTTTGTGTGTGTTTGGATGCAGGTCTACTGCTTGCAGAATGTAGAAACTACTAGGGGAGCACGATTCATTGAAATAAAATCATTATATGGCTTAATGCGATTATCAAATCCATTTGATTAAACAAGTATACTGTATGTGCTGCTTGTTTCAGAGTAAAGCCCAGCACTGTGTTCTTTTACACGCGAGCAGCTTGTGAGCCGGTGTTTTTGGCGTCTGCTCGGTTCACAGTAAATGCTGCTACACTCAAACTCAACTTTGCATGTGTATTGAGTTTGGGATCATCCGCCAACCATCTTCCCAAACTTGTAATGAGAAGCACTTTTTATGTCAGCCACAATATAATATAAAATATTTGTAATTTAACAGTTGTGCTGTAAAATAAAAGTATTATAATAATAATTATTATTAAATACTTGATTTTCTGTTTTACAGTGAAATATTACAATTTATCCATTTATCATTTTCTAATAAAGGAGTGGTTTCAGTTTAATATGTTGCAGGTTCATTTATTGGTAATAAATAATAAATGATAATGCTGAAACTAAATAATCTAATATCATTGAGCTTGTTTTGGGCTTGTTTTTGAAGCTCAAGTTGCTTATTTGTCTCGCAAGAGTTGGCAACTCTGATATCTGGGTCTCGTTCCGTACTGAAATGTTTGGAGCAAACGCGCATTAAATCCACTCACGCGAGTGAACGTCAAAATAAAAGACCTCCATTACCATAACACAAATAAAACCCAAGATCAGAAAATGAAATACCATGATACAAAAATAAACAATAAATAAATCGTTTAAGGACTAGGGAAATTTGAAAATAATAAAGCAGACAATATAAAACAAAGTCATTAACACTATAAACAAACACAGCAAACCTGAAGCTTTCTTTTTATCAGAATCTTGCAGCCCTTTTGCTGTTTTTGCATGGGTCCTCCTAGCTTGTCATTTGTGCTCATTGGTTGGTCTAGATGATGGATGAGCAGGACTGCCTAGTAAGCCATCTTGGTCAAGTTGGTTAGGGCTGGTAGACCACCTCAGACTAGTCTCGCATTGCCAGACCGATGGCAGAAGGTCTGGACTCCATCGCAGCTTTCATTGGCCAAGGATCGCCCAAGAGGACATCTGACCGACGTGCAAAACAAACAATCACAGTTTGTTTTGTTACGCATCATATTAAGGGGTGTGAAAATATAAAGTTGATGTCCCTACGATAACAAACATTAATCATTTAAGAACGTTGTGCAGTATACTTCTACAATGGAGCTGCGAACTTCACATAGCTACTTTTGAAACATCCAGCGTTTAGTTGATCCTGATTAGTGCGCATTATCACAGTTTTAAAGACGCTTTCTTCTTCCATGAGGGGGTTTGGCTTCACGACGGCTTTGTCTCCGGACGGGCCGTTAAAGAACGCGACACACACGTCTCCTGGAAATCCTGGAAAATTCAACCAATCAAATGACGACTTTGAAGTTCTTGAAGTGTTTGTCTGCGATATGCATCAGACGTTCAGCGTGTGTGTGATGTCTGAGGCTGAGACTAACCTCAGACCAGCAACTAACTACTTCCAGAAGCCTAACCAGGAATACATTCTTACTCAACCAGTTCCACCAAGAAGATTCGCTGGTCAACAGGATTACTATGTCGGTCCACCAGCTAGATTAGCACAACCAACATTGGTTTATTTAGGTGGGTGATTTATGGTCAGACAGCGTGAGAAACACAGAAAGTCTAAAAGATTCAGGTGAGAAAATAATTAAAGCCAAACCCTTTCAGTCTTGAGGTTGTGTGATTGTCTTCGCAGGACGTCTTCAGTCCTCAGTCACACCTCTCTGAATCGCTCAATTTCTGTTTGGCTTGGAAAGAAGGCATGTCTCGCATCCCAGAGGAAAAACTCCTTCACCTTTTACTGCTCTGCCTGTCATCAGCGTTCTCATCACCTTCTCACCTCTTTCCCTGGGAGGTTTTTGAGGTTTATTCTCCGATGGCTCTGATTAATAATGACCGTTATAGGTTTGTCTTTTTACTGTCAGCGACCACCTGTTGGAGAAATGATGTGTTTTAGATTTAGTTTTACAAGCATAGTCACTCTTGAAAGTTAATGTTCTGCTTTAAGTTGCTCACGGAGACTATATCATGGGCCGTCCAGCTGCAGTTGGTTTGATGGCTGGAGTCCAGAAGATTGTGACGGACAGCCGGCAGATGCAGCGCCACACTGGATCTCTGGAGTGTGGGAAAGACCGAGGTGTTGAAGAGAGGAATAAAAAAAACAAAAAAGCTTGTTTGAAACGGCACAATACCGAGAAACTGAGATTTGCTTGCATGTAATTTTGTTAGTCACGTATTTTGATGCCAAGTGGGAACACATATAGAGTGTACAGTCATACTGAAACATAGTGTAAAGGCCATGACACACCAAGCCAACGTAAAAGAACTAGCGGAGATGAAAACTGACTGTGTTGTCGCCTCGCGTCGGCTGCGTTTCAGCCGAATATCTGCGCTTGAACACACCAAGAGAACTACAGGCGTCTGTCAGCTAGCACTTGCGTTCTGTGTCTGATGTCTGCATCAGGAGGTATCGGTAATCTATATACGTCATTCAAAAAGGGAAACCGAAACTAGGACTGCAGATACAAACCGAAAACTAAATATGAAAATATGAATATGAATATGAATATGAATATGAATATGAAATATGAATATGAATATGAATATGAAATATGAATATGAAATATAAAATATAAATGTATAATATGAAATTAATATGTTAATTTGAAAATATTTTTACACTGGTAAGATGATGTAAAATTAGAATAGCCTTTTGTCTGTGCCGTCTTGACTTCTTTGCTGGCTTTCATAACTCGCTCGTATTCTCGTGCGCTGACTCGTCTGCTAAGCTGAACAGCCAATCAGAGTACTCTCTCTCACCGATGGCGCCAACGCCGATGGACGGCAATTCAACAAGCTAAATCGGCCAAAATTCCTGAAGAAACCTCACCGTTGGCTGATGACCGACCGTTGGCTTGGTACGCAAGTAGGCTAAGCGTAGACATGAATGCTTGGCTGTTACATCACATCCTGTACATACTAAATATATGGTTTCTATCACTTTGTTTTCATGCTTTTTAATCAACCCTTCACTAATCTCTGCCCCCCCCCATGGTTACTGTTGGTAACGCAGACAAGCTTTACAGGACGTTCCGTATGAATGAACTGGAGATTTCTGTGAAAGGCTTTTTTCCGCCAGTAAAATGTTCTCATAAAGTGGCCAAAGCTGATTAGATATTATTCCTATGTGGGCTGGAATAAATTATTTTCAGCATCATTACTCCAGTCTTCAGTGTCACATGATCCTTCAGAAATCATTCTAATATGATGATTTGCTGCTCAAAAAACATTTCTTATTATCAATGTTGAAAACAACTTTACTGTCTTTTTTTAAATCAGCTTAAGGCATCATTGCTAAATAAATGTATTGATTTCTTTAAAAACAAAACTTACTGACCCCAAACTTTTGAACAGTAGTGTTGCAGAATCCTCAAAATGGGGAATAATGAAGACAGCGACGACTTTGTTCAAAGGGTTTCCAGTGTTGTGGTCAGAGAGCTGAGAGTGTGTTTGCGTTCACCTGCATGAACTCATGAACTCATGATCTCAGAACGAGGCTCGAATGAGCCTCCGGTCTCTGTGTGATAACACACTTAATGGATTTTGAATGCACCTCAGGTGTGTCTGTGTATGTGAGTCAGTCTGGAGCCTGAACTTTCTTGATTTATTAATGGCATTTTATGATAGAGAACAGCGGTACTGCATAGAGTAACACTCAGGAACAGCACTCTGTGTGTAGTCAGTCTGGAGCCTGTGCTGGAGTGTATTATTAACGGAGGTAATGATGAGGAGCAACACTCATGTTCACATTCAGACCTCTGGCGTTTTTGTATTATTGTAGATTTTTGTACTCTAAAATGTATAATTATATTGTATAACTTTTCATTTTAAAGACTCTTTTCCGGTAATCACAAATGACTGTGATTGGTCAAGCCTGACCAGCAGTGAGAAAAGTAACGGGTGGTTGTTTTGCAGTTTGTGCAGTAATTTTCCAATTTAATAGACACTATATACTGCATATATAAAAATACACATTTCATGAAATAAATAAAATATAAAACATACCATTCGTCCATTCTTTAGCTTAATACAGTATTTCAATGATTCACAAACTTTTTTTTGTCAGCTAAACACCTTTGACATTAATATTTGCTAGAAGTCCCCCCTGAGATTTGGATTTAATATTTGAAATAATTTAGCAATAATTTCACGGTTCTCTGATGTCATTTAATGGTCACATGATACGTTTATCAGTGCCTCCCATGTGACCAAATCTCAACTGATTGATTGCTTGTATAGTTGCAAAATGTAAACTATATTATCGCGCATTTTATCAATCAATAAATTCCTCTTGAAACAAACTTTGTTGTATTATTTTAATTTAATACTGTGAAGCTGCTTTGATGCAATCTGTATTGTGAAAAGCGCTATACAAATAAACTTGACTTGACTTGACTTGACAAATAAATTTGACTTAGTTTAAATATTAGTGTTTTACATTTTTTTGTGTACATTTATTTGTATCAAAATATTGTTATATTTATTTATTTTACATTTTTAAAGATTTAATTATTAGCTTTTCATCAACTCACAAAACCCCAGTTTGGGAAACTGTTCTATTTCTCTGTTTCACACAAACCCAAGTGCATCATGGGAAGGAAGCAGCTGGATTTGGTATTTGAAGGTGTTGTGTGTCAGTCCATTTAATGCCTTTATCTTCAGTCCTTTTATAATCTGTCGTCTCTTTCATCTCTCTATCTTTAGTATTGACCCCGTCCATGGACACACACCTGTTCCCACCTTCATTCCTCGTTCCAGCGCCCCACCTGGACGACCAGCTGAGGGTTTACGTGCCTTCTTTTATTTCAGTTTGTGCTGAAAGCGTCTGATGCAGTAATCATGAACAGATTTCATAACAGAAAGTGAGAAGTGTGGAGTTTAGCAGCAGTGAAATGGCTTATTTCTTGTCGGAGTATTCGCTGTTAAAGCAGAACATTTTGGGCAGGACACACTTGAAAGGCTTACCTACTTTTTTTTCTAAATAGCCAAAACCCATCAGCCATGACTTACTACTTATTCACTAGTGGTATTAGTTCATTTTTTTTAATTTTTAATTTAAAGATGACTTTGAAGCTGTCAGACATTGTCTGAAGATTTTGATTTCTTGAGGTCTTCAAGTTGGCTTAAACAAAGAATGCATTTTGCATTCTGTCTGCACTATTTTATAATTGTTTTTCTAATATACACATGCATGTAAATTGTGCTTTTTGGACATCTCAATTCAAAAGTTCTCATATTATATTGTCAGTTTTCAAATGATGGACCGGATGGACTGATAAATTTGTTGGACACATGATGGACTCATTTCATTTCAAAAAGGTCAACAGTCTGTCATTAGTCTTTAGTCTGCCACATTTCGGGACTGTCCCGAATTTTTCGGGACGTCTGGTCACCCTATTGAAAGTCTCTTCACATCCTGATAGCAATAACTAAGTGAAGTTGTTCTAAATGTATTTATATATCGTCTGTGGAAGGCGTAGGACCATAAAATGTTCGTCCAATCATTGCATTCGGTGCGAATGAAGCGCTCTTTAGGGAGGGTGGGACCTCATGCTTTCAAAGCTAGCTTGCTATTGCTAGCCACTCCGAAAATTGCCGACCCTACCTTTAATGTGAAACAGCTCTTCAGCACCCATAGCATCTGACTATAACCTTCAACTAGGTAAGTTTATATGTCGGGGACTATTTTTTTCAGTGGTAAGATAAAAAAAAAAAATAATAATTTAGTGTAAATGTATGCCCTTAATATTTTTTTTTATGTATAAGCCATCATATCAAATGAATGTATTAGTGGTTAAAGTGGTTACACACTCACTCTGCCATGAGTCATGCCTAAAGGTGCGTTCACATTAGCAACATTTCAGTGAAAAAAATGCATATTGTCAATAGTGTGTCAATGCATGAGGAACAGCTCACACAGAAGTCTCGTTCTTCGAACCAAACAGCTTTGGTCAACGCGGAGAAATTGAACCAGTTGCAAAATCCATGAGGGGAAATCTTCCCGATCGCGTGGATTCTGATTAAAATGACTCTTATTTCGCCGGTGAAAATTCACCAAACAACGGCACATGTGACTGCAAGATATACAAGAGCAGGTCCGGTGTGTACGCCCACTAATTCTTAGTCTGGTAGTAGTGAAAGATGCATTAGGAAGTTTAAGTAGAAACTTTCTCTTTCTCTTTCCTTTTGTTTTTGCTCTCTGTTTTCACTATTGGCCAGAGGGTCTTTCTTGTTTCTCTCATGTCAGGAAATGGAAGTTTGAGTTTTCCTTCTGCTGTTTATTTGAAAGTGCTGTGTTTATTTTATATTTCATAGAGTGTGGCGGCTGCGGTGTGTGTGTGTGAGGGGTTGCTGGAATGTTCAGGGTCAGGTGATTGAGTTTCAAGATGACCTTGTAAATTACATCTCGGCATATATATACACAAAGCAATGGTTTGCACATGAACCTTCTGCACAGTCATCCCTCATGCTCACGGTGTGTTAATAGCAGCGTTCAGTGGGTGTTTGCTGGCTTAATATGGTGTCTGTGGGTGTTTAAATGAAGTTCTGTTAGCAACCTCTGGTGCCTGTGTGAGTCAGTGTCAGATAAAGGCAATTGCAGTCTCATCACCCTACAGCAAACTTATGTCATCTCACGATTTATAATCGCTTCTAGTAAGTTGAAATCAAGGTTATCACGGCCACACCAGCTAATTAATGTAGACCAGTCTGTTTTTACCAAGAGTCAAAATCACTTGGAACTCCAGACGCCGTTTCATTCCAGATATGAGTGGAATTTTCTTTATTTACATAACAGACAGTTGCTGAACTCGCTTAGGAGCCATGGAAACAGACGGGTCTGAAACCAGGGGCGCATTTTAGACATCACCAAACGAGAGACACGGTCAGCCTGTTACGACTGCAGATGTATGTTTCATGTATGCTCTAATTAGGAGTGTGTTTATACCAATACCGTTACAATGGAAGGCTGTGTAATCAAAATAAGAGTATCACATTTCTAAAACTACACACACACACACACACACACACACACACACACACACACACACAGTAATGTACAATGTAATGTAAGTTGTACTTTAGACAACTTTAGAGCTCAAATAACTTTTATTTTTTAAATCTATTTTAACTATTATTAAAATATATATATATATTTTTTTTTTTATGAAAAAGTTTTTTTTTAAAGTTGGTGCTTTAACCAAAATGAAAAATTTTTTTTTAAAGTTGGTGCTTTAACCAAAATTGGAGCTTCACATATAAAATATGTAATACTGTACATAACCAGAAGTTCATCGCAGCTGAAATGACTTTTTAGGCAACTTTACAGCTCAAATAACTATTTATTGAATTTTATTTCATTACGAAAGATTTAATTTTTGTGGTTTAATCAAAATGGGGATGCACTGATGTATCAGCCAGTATTTGTTATCGGCCGATAAAACCAATTATTTTCTCTATCGGGCATCGGCCAATTGTTTAAAAACAGTCAATGATCAGGGCCGATTATATCCTGTCAATCAAAAGAGTAGAGATCGACTGATATTGATTTTTTTTTTATAACTGATATCAATACCAATTATTTGCATGTTTATGTGCTCGATAACGATATATAGAACTGATATTTATTTATTGTTTTATTTCTGTTTTCGACAATTATAACAACTACACTGAACTGAACAACCGATTATCGGTCAATCTCTATAAAAGAGGATGAAAAAACGTGTCAGACTGCAACTCATACTGTGTGTGAAGAAAATATCTCTTGTGTTGAATTTAGGGCTGTCGAAGTTAATGTGACAATAATGCATTAACAGTTAAAATAGCAACATTAAAGCAGGCTCTGTTTGAATCACCCATAGTTCAAGCCAGGGTTGCCAGATCTGAGTTTATTTCCTACACCAAACAATATTTGTAGCGAGCCTCCCATCAGTAATCGCAAAGAGCTTTGTGCTTTATTACTTCTGGTAAGAAACAAAGTCTCAGCTTTCAAATTATGTCCATTTTATCACGAAAATCAAACAATAAATGGTGGTTTGACGCTCTTAAATGTGACGTGACGTGAGGCTGTAAAACGGTCCACTTCCACTTTAATACAAGTTATTGCACGGAAAAACAAGCATGAACAAAAAAAGTTATGTTGAAAGATACAGTACAACTTACTGAAATGAATCATGTCTCATGTAATCTCCAGTCAGTGTTTCAACGGTGGAAAGACGTCAGTAAAACAGCTTGTAACAATATTATGCGATTACCTCAGGAAAGTTATCCAATGTTCACAGTTTGTGTAGCTATAATTAAAAAAACACTGAAGAAAAGCTTTTTTAATGTATAAATGTAGGTTTGAATAAATTTGTCATGAAGACAAATTTCTAATTTCTTTATTTCAGTTTTTATTTGAGTGTTATTATTATATCTGAAATTAAATAGCAGTTGAATATAATATCCCTGTTGTTAATTTTAACCTCTAATATTCTAACAATGTACCAAATGAGAGGGTTCCCTGTATAGTTTACATTAGTTGGCAGAGATTATTTTTCCTTAAGAAAATCAAACTGTCGATGTCAGTATCGATATCGGCAGATATTCAGAATAATCGGTTATCGGTATCCGCGGAGAAACTTAGCATAGGTGCACCACATTTCTAAAACACAATTTAATCGATAAGAAAAAGTATTCTCGGCTCATAAGGAATTTTTAGAAAACTTTACAGCTCAAATTAATTTTTTTTATTAATTTTTTTACTCAAAATATGAATTGGTGCTTTAACCAAAATTGGATTCTTCACATTTTTAAAACTCTACCCATAGGAATTACATGGGTAACACAATCAAAAGTACCTCAACCGTTACAATTTTTTCTTTCGAGTGCTAGAGCGAAAATACATCTTTGCATTTGTGCCTTTAAACCCTCTGACCTGCTTGTCTCCATTGTAAGTGCATCCCTGCAGGCACGTTTCCCATTTGCTTTTACAAACTGAGGGAAGAGTCGACATTATTGTCTGTGGTAATCAACAGCATTCCCCAGATGCGGTATATAGACATTAGGCTCCTTTAAATCTTCATAATAGATTCACACACGTAGACAAGGCTGTGAATGTGGAGCGGGAAGCAGATTTCCGGGGCAGTCGAGCTGCTCTGACAGATTCGCAGTGATTATTTGGCTGTGTGAAGGAATGAAAAGTGTCTCTTTGTGTGTGAAAATCTCTTTCCTCAGGGGTTTTATTCAACCATCAGAGTGACAGAGAGTGAAAAAGAGTTTTGATTGAGTTCAGGCCCATTCAGACGGCCGGTCTCGGTTGACAAAGCCCAGCAGATAAAGACACAGTTGTAGCTCTCTTTTGTCTGTTCTAATCTATTATCCTGTCTTATCTTTTCTTCTGCCCATTGCAGTTTCACTTTCTTGCATCGGTTGTATTGATCTTTTTCTTTTCACCCGTGTACGCTCATTATCTTCAGACCCCTGCCGGTTTGATTGATGGCTCTAGGTTTTGATTGACAGGTGTATAAGGCCTGACTGTGGCATACTGATTTTGGTTTGGGTTAAAGGTCATACCTCTTTCTGGTGGAGCGTATGTGTGGATGTGTTACTTCAAACACACATAATCACATGTGTGCCTTTCTGTGTAATTGGGGACACCCTGTTGACTTCTATTGTTATTTAATTCGGCTAATTAAAATTACGGTAGAATGTTCTAAAATACATCTAATCCCAAAATACTGACATCCAACTTTTTCATTTTTAGATTTGGATCAAGACATTTGCGTCTCTGTGAATCAAACCATTTTATTTTTAAGGTGACGTACAGGTAGTCACATGTTACTACTGTACATGTGCTTGCTATAGTAAAGATCATAAATTATGCATCATTTCAAGTAACTAACCTTAAACCAAACCCTGACCCTAACCGTAACTCTATTGTAAGTACGTGTAGTTAATTAATATTACTCAGTACTTATTTGAATAAGTACAATGTAACTGCGCCACCTTAAAATAGTGTAACCAACTATTGGTAACACTTTTATTTTAGTGTCCTTGTTACATGTTACATGTACTTACCATAGTAATAACAGTAAATTATGCATAATTTCATGCAACTAACACTCAACCAAATCCTAATCCTACCCTAACCCTATAGTAAGTACATGTAGTTGCTTAATATTACTCAGTACTTAATTACACTGAATGACACCTTAAAATAAAGTGTAACCCAACTATTTTACTTGCTTTTTTAATTTATGTTATTTTCATTTTATTTTATTTATCTAAAATCTTATTCTCTAAATGCATTTTTTTGATGGGATGAAGACATATTTAGTCTCTTACTTATGATGTCCCAAACATCTTTTGTTTGTTTATTTTACTTAAAAAAATAAATAAAAAAAAAGCTTTTTTGAACACAATATATTTAGGATATATTTAGATACATGTTAGGATATATTTTTAAAATATGTTTTTTTTTTTTATATATAAGCTAACAAATCCTTAACAGAATTGTGATTCTCTTATGTGAGGTAAAAAGAAAATTATTTACTTTTTTATGCAGTTTTATTATGCATTAAGCATAAACAAACTATATAAACTATTTTATATAATAAAAACCAATCAATTATGAATTCTCAAACATAAAACCATTTTGTCTTTTTGTTAAAATGTTCATTTTATAAATTTCAGAATTTTTCTGTTTAACATTTCTTGCATTATTCGGTCGACACATACATTTAGCTGAACACAGTGGAATATGGAATATATTTCATATTTTTCTTTTAACATTACATTATCTGTCTGTGTAACACTTCATGCTTTTAATAAAATAAAGTATGTGATATTGTGTTTGTCTGCTTTAAATGTCCTGTATGTTCAGAACAGATTCGCTTCAGTAGGGCTTGCGCGACCTCTCATTTTTACTAATTTACTAGTCATCCAGAAAAGTAGTCAAATAGTCTGTGTTTCAGTGTTTACATGATGTAAATGACTCTGACAGCCAGATGGAGAGTGACGCGGGTGAGAAACCAAGGATCGCGGATCAGCTTTGCCAGATTCACGCCTCTTGCCTTGTTGTGAACAGAGCCAAAAACAGCCATGTCACTAGTTTATTTCTGTCCGCCTCCGGGTTTAGATAAAGGCTCTCAGAAGTTTAAGAGTGAAAGGATTTTAATACAGAGTAGAAAAAAGTGTGAAATCAATAACTCTTCAAGCAAAGACCAAACAAACTAAAAGCTTCTTTAGCAGGTTGTTGACTGTATATGTGTAAGCTAGCGCTCTCCGGTTAGCGGTTATAAATGAGCTGTTCTGTTTATACTTACGTCTCGCAGCGGCGACTGTGTTTACAACTGTTTTCACAGGACTTTCTTAACTATGCGAGCGAGGGCCAAATCCGTCTGCGTCTATGTTGTGTGTGTTTCATGAAGTGTGCATATGTGAAATGAATGGATCAGACAGGGATGGGATGAGATATTGAGCAGTGCATCAGACTCCGCAGTGTGTGGGAAACCGTGAGTGTTTACGTCCCGGGGCCCTTACATGAATGAGTCTTATACATTCACATGTCTGTGTAAGTGTGTCTGTACTTTGTAGGATTAAAGTTGTCCCTTAATTATGTGTGTTCGACATACTAGGATGCTTTTAGACGCACACACAGACTTCATCCAGACTAAAGCTGTGTGTTCGGGACTGTAATATAAGCAGTGCATTAGTGAGTTTAGACTAGTGATGGTTTGTAATAGAGAGGGTGAAAGACGGGAATAGTTTGTTGAAAGAGATTTTAACACACGTAATGTACCGTCAGAAGGTCATTATCGCAAAATGAACCCAGACAGGGTGAGCAACGCAACTGTTATGTAATATGACTGTACATTATGGACATGAAGTATTAATTTGAGTTTGATCTATTTTAAATATTTTATTATTCCAGAAAAAAAGAGTGTATAGACTGTATATATAATTCATTTTAAAGTTTATATTTGTGTATGCTCACTAATATACATATGGTTTAGCAGTGTCTGTTTCCACTTATCATATGTTAACCACACGTTGCATATAGTTCCTCAATTATGTTATGAAAGATATTACTTGGTTTGTTCATATTGCATTTTACTGCCTGATTTATTGTACAGTCTGTGTTTACAGATGGGCAAAAATGTGTTCCCAACCCAACCCCAATTTTTTTACTGTATATAAACATGATTTTGTAGCATAACTATACAAGAATATTTGACCACTGAATGCCACAATTGACCTAACAGAATCAAATGTTCCAGAGAGCCGTGAAATAAGCAACTTTATTTTATGTCTTGATGTCAAAATTATATACACCATCCCTCAGCACCCCCTCTCTCTTTAACAGCTCACAGATGTGCAGTTATTTTGACTGAAGGGTGTTTGGTCAGCTTCTATAAGCACCTTTGTGGCCATTTAAAACAGTGTGTGTGTGCGTGTGTGCGTGTGTGTGTGTGTGTGTGTGTGTG
>FLSR01000852.1:19974-30474 GCA_900092035.1 Leuciscus waleckii | reverse complement strand
GCCAATAGCAAACCACAACCATCCAATCAATTCCTCACAGACAAAATCAAGCCCCGCCCACATTTGTTCTTGTTCGAGAAGCAGTTGCACTTGGATATACATGAAAAGACTACCACAACTTCAGTTTAATGACAACTTTAAGCAAGTATTTTAGGTTATGCAAGTTTGGCAGACAGCATAAGTTGGGAACTCCTGTACTAGACCATACAAGTTGGGTTTCAACTAACCAAAACATCAAATATTATTGCCTATAGGGGCTTTTGCATCGGGTATAGGAAGGAACACAGGTATAGGAACTAGCCATCGTTCCCCCGAGAACTACATTTTCCCTTTTTGAGAGAACAGAGATGGAATGTGGACATAAAAGTTATGCAATTGAAAGAGCACATATCCAAATATGGATGACAGTTACACGTTAATGAGACCAAAAACATATTAATAATTGAAATTATACATACAAAAGCTCAGTTATTTCCGTTATTATATCACAAAAGTTCACTGTTCACACACAAAAGTGCTATTTGTAACATGTAAATATAAAAAGCAGCAGTGGGAAAACAATAGTGAACAGTAAATCTAACACCGTCTCATAAAATCATACGATGACGTAATTTAAAGAGTCAGATATATTTATGGCAGGATAAATACCAATATAAACAACATTTTTGTTTGTGTGAGGAGTTTGTTTGTGTGAGGAGTTTCATTGAGATTAATCTGCTCAGACTCATGAACAAGCTCTAGCTAGCCTGTAATTTATATTCAAACGCACAACTCAATACTGACCAGCCACACTTCAAATAACAGCCGCCAAATGCTCACACTGACAGTCATTCTCACGTCATAATTCACAAAAACAGAATAAATGTGTGCAAATCACCGCATGAAACTACAGAACAACCCCTCACTCACCTCTATCTGGAAGCGCGTGCTGTTATTGAGACGACCGCTGATGTGCCTGATCAATATAAACAACACATCTCATAGTATATATTAATTTATAGCACTGTATTACCTTATGATATTTACTTATGAAAAAACCTTTATCATTTAAACTTGAAAATCAGCGAAACAAAAAACATTGTTTTTTTTTAAGAATCATTTATTTGATCCATTTGATGCAATTGTGATTATTACACACACATATATATGTGTGTGTGTGTGTTCAGCATCGTCACGTGATCCTTCAGAAATCATTCTAAGAAGAAACATTTATGATTGTTATATCAATGTTAAAAACAGCTGTAATTTGTTTAAGGATTCTTTGATGAATAGAAAGTTCAAAGGAATAGCATTAATCTTAAATACAACACTTTTGTTACATTATACACTACCATTCAAACGTTTTCAAAGTATTTTTTTCTAAAATATATTAAAGAAATAAATACTTTTATTCAGCAAGGATGCATTAAATTGATCAAAAGGGAAGGTAAAGACATTTATAATGTTACAAAAGCTTTCTATTTCAGATAAATGCTGGAATAGATAAATACAGACAAAACATTAATTTTTTTCAAGATAAATTTCTATCCATCATTAAGGGACACAACACCATTTTCAACAAAAAAAAGGAAAACTTTTTTATGCATTTTGGCTGTTTTGCGGTCCTGAAAATGCAAAATGTAGAAAACAGGTTTCAAAGTGCAAGTTTTTAAATACGATACCGTTAGCCATCAAATTACAAAGCGTGAATCTGTGAAAACGGTGAAGGCAACAATACGCATGTGCGTTACGTGTTCAGTCTGTAGGTGTGCAGTGTTTCTTTGTTCAGGGACATCGCCAACTACTGGCCTGGCAGCAGAATACAGATAGTATGGATCCATGCGAACGGGAGAGTTTTGACAGCGTTGTCGTCTGTACAAAAAAACACACAAAAAAACCACGTAAAGCAGAAACCTTTCCATTTTTAGTACATTATTGTCTTGTAAACGTACCCTAAGTCTAGGCCAAAGTGCAAAGGTGTCAAACCCTGCTCCTGGAGGTCCACAGTCCAAGCCCTAATTAGAAACCTGAACATGATAATCAAGATCCTCAGGGTTTATAGAAATCACAGTCAACTCTCCAGGAGCAGAGAAGGCTGTACAACCCTGAGTGTTTTTGTCCCAGGTTAACTGTGTTGATCAAGGTGAACAATGGTGATGGATCAGCTCTTCCAGGGTTTGAACCTTTTTTGGTTCAGTCTTTTGGTTGCCAGCCCAGACCTTTAACCACTTGCATCACCACTCAGATTTTAATAATATGTGAAACAGTGATACATTATTTAAATGACCTTATTACAAATATTTGTGGTCTAAAATTATAACATTTTTTAAAAAATGTTAATACATTATGATTTTATTATTATTGCACTTTTAAACGAGTTTGTCTAAAAGCCTTTGGTCAGATCCGTGGTTGACGTCGTGGTTGATATTCTTATTGTCACAGTGGAAAAGAAAGGTCAAGTGCATTGCTTTCTGGGAGGCAGAATCTCACACAGTGTCTCTGTTGTGCTTCTGCATATTATATCAATATATGCATTGATATATGCATGGATATGTATACAGTGCAAAGTGTACATACTGCAGAAAAAGTATGAGCAGTTTCGAAAGTGTGTCATTCGAAACATCCCCTGCTTCTCACCTCAACACTTCATCTAATATGGGAAAATCAAGCCATAATATCATTCCAGGTTATTGTTCAGATATTCTATCATCATCATTGTGCATTATATTACAAATATCTATAAAAGGCTTAAAGTGTTCACAGAATAACAAGCTGACAGGCAAAGGATAATATTCTCCCACCCACTCAGTTTCCATAGAGCTTTGAGTCTCCAGTGTGATTCTCCTTAAAGTCTGCCAGCGTTCGTGTTAACAGGCTTAGAGCTCTTACTTTTGTAATCCTTTCGGTTTGCCTGCATACACATATTAATATTAATGCAATTCATTAATACCTCATTGATGAAACATTTTAGGCAGAGTGGATTTGTGCACTGTTCTTGAATAAATTCATAAAGAATTGAAATCCACAAGGGGCCTAATTTACGAAGAGAGAATTAAGTGAATTGATATGCGAGTTATTAGACAGTATTTTTGGTTTATTGTGTATATGATGTCGAGTATACTGATATTGGATGTAATTGTGCATGTTGCAATGCTCACATAAAGCCATAGTTCACCCAATAAAGACACATTTTCATTTCTGGGCGAACTATCCCTTTAAAGTTAAAGCACTAATGATTTAATAACACTGTTAAATGTGCATTATAATGCCTAAATTCATTGGTATTATTTTTATTTTGTATTATTATTCATACAGTAGAATTTTAATATCGACCATTTATCAGTTATTGGCCTAATAATATAAAAAAAACAATTATTGGCTTATTATTAGCCAGAACTTTATAATTAATGCATACCTAAATCCATTGAATCCATAAAGTGCATTAGGCGTCATTAAAAATAACAAATATTACTTAAAGGGATAGTTCACTTAAAAATGAAAATTCTGTTCAAATTTACTCACCCTCAAGTTGTTCAAACCTGTGTGAGTTTCTGTCTTCTGTTGAACACAAGAGAAGATATTTTGAAGGATGTCGGTAACCAGACAGTTGATGGACCCCATTGACTTTCATAGTATTTTTTTTTTTCCCCTATAAACTCAAACAGGTTTGAAACAACTTGAGGGTGAGTAAATGATGACAGAATTAAAATTTTTAAGCAAACTATCCCTTTAATAGTTCTTAAAGGGATGGTTCGGAGTAAAATCAACCTTTGCACCATGACCTCGAGCCAAACACCCCCCAGAAGCCCTTTTTCTCTTGGTTGAACATTATTAAAGTTAGAGCTTATTTAGAGCTTATGGATCCAAGGCTGTATCTGGTAAATTACCCCACTAATAATGCCCAGAATGGTACTAAACTTCTACAATAGTACAAATAGGTTCTGTACTCATAAAACGAGGCATTGGAAAGTTTGTAAGTACATCAGGAGTTTATTTAAATAACACTTGCGTGTGTGAGAGAGAGAGAGAGAGAGAGAGAGAGATAGTGTGTGTGAGAGAGAGTGAGAGAGTGTGTGTGAGAGAGAGAGAGAGTGTGTGTGAGAGAGAGAGGGAGAGAGTGTGTTTGAGAGAGAGAGAGAGAGTGTGAGATAGAGAGAGAGAGTGTGAGAGAGAGAGAGAGAGAGAGAGAGAGAGAGTATGAGAGAGAGAGAGATGCAGGGAGGGGAAAGAGTGAATGAAATGCAGGACAACTCAGAGCGACTGCGAGATGATTGAAAGCCGGAAACATATCAGTCAGTGAGAGGTGAATGATTGAGAAGGGAGGATGAAAGAGATGTTGATTTTGACGGAAGGTAAGAAAAATATCAGATCTGCCAAGAACGAAGATTCACAAGACGCACGCAGAGAGAAGGAGAGACTCTTTTTGAGGAGAGGAAGCACATTTTCTCCACGCTACACTGCAGAAAGTAGGGCATCTCTTACGTAAAGCGTCTTCCCGTTAAATATATCCCTCCCCGCGGTCCTGAGCGCCACGCCAGTGCGGAGCGATGACGACAGCCTCATCCAGACGCTCACGAGAAATAAAGCTTTAAAAGCTGAAGATAAATAAGTGATCAAGCATCACAACACACGTCTCTTCACGTCTTACTTGTCTTCTCATGTCTTATCTCTTCTTTTTCTCTCATTTCTCCTCCCGCCCCGTTTATCATTCTCTTCTTATCCTGCTTTTTGTCTCTTGTTCTTGTTTCTTCTGTTCTCGTCTTGTCTCGTCTATTTTCTTCTCTTCTAGTTTTGTCTCTTTTTTGATTTTTAATTGATTTTTACATCACTCCTTTTCTCTCCTTGTCTCGATTTATTTCTCCTCTGTTCTCATTTGTTTCTTTACTTCACATCTTCCTTTTCTCTCCTTCCTTTTGTCTCTGCTTGTTTTATTTTTCCTTATCTCCTCGTCATCTCTTCTTGTCTCCTCCAATTGTCTCTCCTTGTATCTCTTCTAGTCTCTACTTTTCCATTTACGTATTCTTTCACTTCTTATCTCTTCGGTTTCTTTCCTCGTTTGTTCTGTCATTTATTTTACCTTCTGTCCTCATCTTGTCTTGTCTGTCAAGACTCGTCTCTCATTGGCTCTTTTGGTCTCGTATTGTCTCCTCTCTTCAATTCTTGCTTGCCTTTTATCATCTCTTCTTTCTCTCTCATTTCTCCTCTCTTCTCTGCTTCTATCACCTCATTCATCACTTCTATCTCTCCATATCTCTTCCTGCTTCTTGTCAATCCTTTTCTCTTTGTCTTATCATGTCTTGCTTGTTCTTGTCTCTTCTCATCTCATCTCTTCACCTCTTGTCTCTTACTTGCTCATCTTTTCTTATTTCTCTCTCATTTCTTCTCAAGTCTTATTTCTTTTCTTATAGTTTGTCTCCAATTGTTTTACATCATGGTTTTTAGTTTCTCTTACTGTCTTCTCTTCTCTCTTTGTCTCGATCTATTTCTCCTTTTCTTCTTTCTTTGTCTCATCTTGTTTGTCTTTCTCCCTTTTTCTCCCCTTTTCTCCCCTTTTCTCTCCTTTAGTCTTCTATCTTTTCTTGTCTCTTCTTGTCTTGTTTTGTCTAGTCAAGACTCATTTTTATCTCTCGTTGTCTCTTCTCTTCTGCTTTTCTCATTTCTCATTTCTTCTCTTCTCTTCTCTTCTCTTCTCTTCTCTTCTCTTCTCTTCTCTTCTCTTCTCTTCTCTTCTCTTCTCTTCTCTTCTCTTCTCTTCTCTTCTCTTCTCTTCTCTTCTCTTCTCTTCTCTTCTCTTCTCTTCTCTTCTCTTCTCTTCTCTTCTCTTCTCTTCTCTTCTCTTCTCTTCTCTTCTCTTCTCTTCTCTTCTCTTCTCTTCTCTTCTCTTCTCTTCTCTTCTCTTCTCTTCTCTTCTCTTCTCTTCTCTTCTCTTCTCTTCTCTTCTCTTCTCTTCTCTTCTCTTCTCTTCTCTTCTCTTCTCTTCTCTTCTCTTCTCTTCTCTTCTCTTCTCTTCTCTTCTCTTCTCTTCTCTTCTCTTCTCTTCTCTTCTCTTCTCTTCTCTTCTCTTCTCTTCTCTTCTCTTCTCTTCTCTTCTCTTCTCTTCTCTACTCGTCTCACCTGGTCTCATTTCTCACTTCTCTCTCCTTATCTCTTCTCGTCACTCCTTCTCTGTCCTCTTTTTTCTTTTGTTTCTTCTCATCTCTTTACATCTCGTCCCTCCTTGTCTCATCTCTTTCTTTTTTTTACATTCGACTGCTCTGTTCTCATCTCTTCTCACTGGCTCTTCTTGTCTTATTTATCTTCCCCCATCATATTGCCTTTTTTCTTCTCGTTTGTTCTCTTATTCTATGTGCACAGTTCTGTTAACACGATTTTGGCCACACTCATCATTTTTAAACTGTACTTGTGAATTTAATTTCAGGGGCAGGAAGCATCTTTAGCTAATAAAGCATGGCCCGTGTATTTACAGCTGAAGGTGTCATTAAATATTAAGCATTATAATTGGTTCCACTTCACAGAACCATGAAACAAGTTGTTTTATGTTCTTTTAGATGCCTATTATTACTCATATTTTGTGTTGGTGAGGTGAATTAATTGTGTGTTTTTAACTGCCCATGGGTGATGCTACGCTAATTGTCGCCTACAGAACAAACTTTTGCTAATCTGCTGTGGTAAGATCTAAAGTGAGAGTTTCTGTTCATCTCCATGAATATCGTTCTCTCAGCTGCCCATGTGTTAATCACGCTCCCACCCACTACATTCAGTCGGATGCTATGTTATGCTTTTGTTTAAGGTCAGCTTAACCATATCCGACAATATGACGCATTCGCTTAAAAACACAAGCGTTTTGTTGCTCAGTCACGTGCATCATGGCTCACATTTAAGTCTGGCTACTTGGCAGAGAGGATGAGTGTCTCTCTGAGGATTCGATATGCGTGATGCTCGATGATTCAGCCATTCCTACACTGATGACAAAGACCAACTGCTTAATTGTCCAATGGCCCCAACCAGAACTCACCACAGATCTACAGATCGGTCTCTGTTTTCCTCTTGACAAATGCTTTGTCTTGTTGATGACCTTAAAGCCAGATGGCTGAAAATGCTGAAAATATCTATCAGCTTTTGCCTCGAAGGGATGATGTGAGTGGTTTATTATTAACCGAGTGTGTAATATAATGAGAAGTGATGCAAACTGAAGTATTTGTTGAGCCAAGATGGCCTTACTTTATATAGAAACATACAAAGCCCTTTATTATATTGTAATGTTGATTTGCTTCCATGCAAAAAAAAAAAGAAAAGTGAATGTTATTTTTGAAGGCCTATGATCATGTCAATCTTTTGTTTTGGCATTGCTAGGCATCATAACCTTCACAGAAAAGGAAATCATGCATTGCAAAAAGTTCTTAAAATGAGTCCAAAGAGAAATGTCAAACATAAATGTTCAGAAATGTATTGATTAAAAATGTACTAATATTTGCATGTTTTAAATCCGTTTTCTGTGTTTGGAGTATCAAGCTTTAGCTTAGCAAAATGCTAACATTAGAGTTGAGTGAAATCAGCTTGTAGTTTTAGTGAAAATGCCAAATATGTAAGACCCAGCCCAGCAGAAAACCTTTAACGCACAACTCAAGGTTGTTTGCATGCAGAAATCTTAAAGCTAAAGTTTCAAACTGTTTTCTGGAGAATCAGACACAGAAATGTCCATGTGAAGCTAAATTGATGTGAAGCTTGACTAACATTACAAGTGGACTAGAGGTCGACAGATTGATCGGTTTTGCAACGATAACCGATTGTTGGAACAACAAATCCGCAAATATCCATACCGATAGTTTTTCCAGGTTGCGTCCGTTGCTGGAGCGGCAGAGAAGAGTCTGCTGTACGAGAGCGGCCTCTAGAGGCGAAATGAAAACTATCACTGACGCCTCATGGAGTTTGTTTTGACACGTGAGGCGAGACACTTCAGATACAGATTAAAAACAGACAATGAAACGGTATGTATACAGTACACTACCACTACCATGTTTTCATATCATTATAAATTAATTTGGTAGCTTCGCACATCTTTTCTTCGCACCTGGTGACATTTCGACAAAATTATATTGCATTGCTTATTGCGTGTTTTGTTTTGTTTCGTCACTTTCAATGTGAAATGTCTAGTGAGTGGTGCTAAAAATGCGTTCAGAAAAGCCAAACATATGGAGCACGTTATGTGATGAAAAAACCTAAATGTATTAGTTTACAAATCATGCACTATGGTACAAGTATTTTGAGGTCGTAACATAGTATTGTGCGAGAAATTACAAATGAGGGATACACTAAGGGCCCTATTTTAATGATCTGAAATGCAAGTATCAAGCGCGAAACGCAAGTAACTTTGTGGGCGGGTCTCGGGCGCTGTTGCTATTATACCGGCGGGATAAATGACTCTCCGACGCAAATCTAAAATGGGTTGGTCTGAAGTAGCTTCATTACTCATAGGTGTGGTTTGGGCGTAACGTGAAATAAACCAATCAGATTGACATATCACATTCCCTTTAAGAGCAGGCGCGCTTGTTCCATGGCGGCTTGCTATTATAACGGTCGTGTGTTAATATTTTTCCTTGTAATAATGTATGATTTGCAAAAATTAAAACTGCTGCTTCTGTGTGTAGATGAGAGAAGCAAAGTGTATGCGCCTTGTGCACACGCTACATTGATTATGGCCAAGCATGTGCCCTTAAAATAGCATATGAATAACATGCGCAACACGCCACTGACTTTAGACTAGGTTTATCCTGGTCAGTGGTGGAATTGTTTTCTAGAACTGCAAAATAGCACCAGGGAACGTTTGCGCCGGAACACGCCTCCTCTTTGCGCTGAACGGCCCCCGGGAGCGCAAGTTCATTCCCTAATTTACTGACGTGCGTCTGTGGAGGGAAAAGTCCGCTGTGCGCTGGTGCAAAATAGCAATGATACATGTGTCGGTGTACAAAGTCAGTTGCGCTGGGTGCAAGATAGGGCCCATAGTCTTTATTAATCAATTTTCTTCTCCTGTAATCATTATTTGTGTGAAAAGGAATGTTTTCGTCAACCAAAAGTGTTGTTTATGACTACTTTAACGTGTGTTTCATAAGCGGCGTAGCTTATTTATTTCCATACGTAAGCCAGAACGGACTGAGTATTGAGTAATAATGTGTTAGTGTATAGATGACTTCAATGATCTGATATTTCTACATATTGTACCTGTGTTGTGTGTGTGTGTGGTTTTGACCTCAGATTTGTCACAGTTAATACACACGAGCCTGTTGAAAAAGCACATGATGTGTGCTTCAAAGCCGGCTGCTCATTTCTGACTTCTTTGAAGTGTTGTCACTGTGATATTTCTAAAGATGACTCGCTCTTTATTTATTCTTTTTTCAAGAAACAATTTTGCATCTGTCATCTGTTGTTTTTTTAAGTGTATGATCTAAGATTTTTCAGCTTCCGCATGAGTGTGCTTCTCACCGTTCTGTCTGTCTCTTTCTCTGTGGGTTTCTCCCATTATTTTCAGATTTTCTTTCACCTCTCTGCCTTTCTCCCTTGTTTTTTCATCCCATGAAACGGTCGGAGGCTTGGATTTGGCTGTCAGAGCGTGTTGGTGGAGGTGGTTCCTCGGGTGCGGGGCGAAACTTTGATCTCGGCGTGGCACTGGGCCTTCGTTTGCCCCACACTGCTCGTGTTTCCAGATGAAAAGGCTGGAGATGTGTTTCCTCCTCGGGTTTTCTCTCCCCAGAAGTGTAGATGTGCGAATCTACCTTACAGCTTAACTGGCTGTCTAATGACTCCAGCATTATTAGCATGTGGCACACACAGCACTGTCATCCGAAAGAAATATGACTGAGTTTGTCTTCACCCAATGCGCTGTCAGCGATGCTCCTCGCCCCCCCGCCACCGTGTGATGAGCTCATTGCTTCCTTGTCAGTCAGATCTCATTTCTTAAAGGGTTAGTTCACCCAAAAATGAAAATTCTGTCATTAATTACTCTCCCTCATGTCGTTCCAAACCCGTTAGACTTTCTTTCTTCTTCGAAACACAAATGAAGAGATGAATGAAATGTTTGAGATTTCTGTCCCTCCATTGACAGCTACGCAACTACCAGTTTTGACGCTTCAAAAGTTCATAAAGAGATCATAAAACTAATCCATTTGAATTGAGCGTTTTAGTCAAAATTTTCTGAAGAGACTCGATCGCTTTATATGTTCAACAGATTCAATTTAGGCTTTTATTCACATGTAAACATTGATCAGCGAACATAAATAGAAGCTCAAACGTGATGCGTAACACGAGAATGAACCTCATTGGTTCTTGCTGAAGCTCAAACGTGATGCGTAACACGAGAATGAACCTCATTGGTTCTCGCTGAAGCTCAAACGTTCTGCGTAACACGAGAATGAACCTCATTAGTTCTTGCTGAAGCTCAAACGTGCTGCGTAAAACGAGAGTGAACCTCATTGGTTCTCGCTGAAGCTCAAACGTGATGCGTAACACGACAATGAACCTCATTGG
>FLSR01000852.1:0-17239 GCA_900092035.1 Leuciscus waleckii | reverse complement strand
TCAGAGGAGAGTAGACCAATCACAACAGACTGGGTCATCTGGCCAGTCAGAGGAGAGTAGACCAATCACAACAGACTGGGCCATCTGACCAATCAGAGCAGTGGAGACCAATCTCTACAGACTGGGCCATCTGACCAATCAGAGCAGTGGAGACCAATCTCTACAGACTGGGCCATCTGACCAATCAGAGCAGTGGAGACCAATCTCTACAGACTGGGCCATCTGACCAATCAGAGCAGTGGAGACCAATCTCTACAGACTGGGCCATCTGACCAATCAGCGCAGAGTAGACCGATCACAACAGACTGGGTCATCTGACCAATCAGAGCAGAGTAGACCAATCACAACAGACTGGGTCATCTGACCAATCAGAGCATAGTAGACCAATCACAACAGACTGGGTCATCTGGCCAGTCAGAGGAGAGTAGACCAATCACAACAGACTGGGTCATCTGGCCAGTCAGAGGAGAGTAGACCAATCACAACAGACTGGGTCATCTGGCCAGTCAGAGGAGAGTAGACCAATCACAACAGACTGGGTCATCTGACCAATCAGAGCAGAGTAGACCAATCACAACAGACTGGGTCATCTGACCAATCAGAGCAGAGAAGACCAATCACAACAGACTGGGCCATCTGACCAATCAGAGCAGGTTCTCAGAAAGGCGGAGTTTAGAGAGACTGAATCCTTTATCGAACCGTTTCAGACACTGAGAGAAAAGAGCTGATGCTGCAATGTAGATTATGAGAAAATTAAAGTGTTTTTTTATCTTTGATGCCTGTAAACCTATTGTATGAGACCTTAAAAACAAAATTAGGAACCTTTAAAATAAATAACAGGGGCACTTTAAATATAAAAGCGCTAAATAAGGGCATTTCCACTAGTGGTCCCAGACTGAATGTACAACGAGACTGTCAGGCGTTCACAGATGTGTTTGCGTTCCTGTGTAGAGTGTGTTTCTGCTGTAAGTGATGCGTCTGTGGTGTTCTGCATGTTTGTGGAGGTGTCTTCTGGATATCTCCCCCAGTGACACTATAAGCAGTGCCACAGTAATCCAGCGCTCTGTTGACTCAGACACATCACAGCATACGGGCTCCAGCCCCACGGCTCTCTCTGTTACACACACACATAATGTCCCGGTGTGTGTCGTGACACCAGCAGCATGCGTCCCACCCTCTACACACACCCACACCACAGACTGGCGCGGGCTTATGTCTCCATCTCTTCTGTAAGTGTGTGTTTGATGAGAGGTGGATCTCCTCCAATCAGTGAGTCACTCCTCCAGTCTTGCCCCGCTCAGATGGTCTTTTGTGACTGTTTTCTCTGCGTTCTCAATCCTTGTTCTTTTTTTAGATGGCATACTTGCATTTTATATGTTTTTTCCTATATGATTAAATGAACAAAACATGTTTTCATTCGATTTTTATGCTAATATATATTTATTAGAGGAAATTGGAAGACATTTTATAGTAAAGACATGCTGTGCTGTTTGAATGCCCCCTATCTGTAGACAGCAGGGATGAACTGGATGGAATTTTGTTTCTACAATAGTTCAGATTTCTTTTTGCCCTGCCAATGTTTTCACTGACCCCAGCACAAAAAATATGAAAGAGTTTAAATGTTATAATATTTACTATTATAGTTTTTAAAGTGTACTTTATTTGACTATTTTAGCATGATTTTTTTATTATTATTATTATTTACAGAAGAAATTAATACAAGGATGCATTAAATGGATCAAAAGTGACAAAGACCTTTATAATGTTAAAGATTTCTTTTGAACTTTGTATTCATCAAATAATGCTGGAGTATGATGCTGACAATTCAGCTTGATCACAGGAATAAATAACATTTTATAATATATTAAAACAGAAAACCGTTTATTGTAATAATATTTCATAAAATCGCTGTTTTTACATCATTTTTGATCAAATAAATGCAACCTTGGTGAGTAGAAGAGATTTATTTATAAATGTGCAATAATTTAATAATTATGAATTTAAAGCTTTCTTGGAGCTTGTTAAACACTTACTGTACAATTCTGCTATACAGGGCAAAGTGTTACTGATCATTTTAAGTATAGCTAATTTTATTTAACCACATGTTTAAGTTTGCATTGCATTATGCATAATGCATATACAAAATCAAAAATGTAATGTTTAAAAAATTGTATCCCGTTTTGTGCGAGCAGGAACATTTGTTTGAAAATGGTCCTCTGTTACTAGTGTTTCTACAAATCTATTTTAAAGTTCAGAGTTCGAATGCATTTGACATCACTCTATGTCTTTTTAAAAATCCATTTTCCACCTGTTTATTTGCTCAATATAATTGATTGTTTGCAGTTTATGAGCAACACTGTCTTCAACAGACAAAAACAACCAGTTACCAGTAAAACTAAATTCATTCTTCATTGTGTTCCTGGGACAAAGATTGAAGACATTTATTCCGTCTCAGATTAGCCATCATGGCTGCTTTGGTGTTTTCCAGAGCTAAACGCTGGACTCTCTTGTGGTGGTGTATTGTTGGCTATAACTCAGGCTTTTGAATGTAAAGCAGAGTTGGGTGTGTGTGAGACGCCTGACTAGATTAATTCAGGGCTTTCCCGCCTTAACCTCCATCCTCCCTCAGGTGAATGTGGAATAACGGCTATATATTTACAAGCACCAAAATGAGTCTGACTTTATAGTGGTGTGTGTAAATTGTTCACCATGGAGAGGACAGCAAGAGTTCCCATAAACAGCAAGAGTGATGTGTGTGTGTGTGTGTGTGTGTGTGTGTGTGTGTGTGTGTGTGTTTTATCTGCAGTTGAAACACTGATTTAACAATTACATGAGACATTTGCATTTCAGTAAGTTTTACTGATTCTTTCAACATACCCTCTGATGTTAATTCATGTTTATTTTGTACAGTAACTAGTAAAGAGGAAGAGATGATCGTTCAATTGCACTACCGCTTTGCTAGCCTGGGAAAACCCAGACTACTTCCGGCGAATTTTAATTCTCTCTCCAGGATAGTCTGGAGAAGAGCCCATTCAAACTCATTTCTGAGCCGCCGAAATCGCGTCACCAATCAGAAACGTTTGGGGAGGGATTTACATGATGACGACAGCGCAGCGACGCTGAAGGAGATTTCATTACAAAGGTGGATGCCGCCGTGGAACATCACTCGTTCGAATCATAGACAGTATATAAACTAATCAGTTATCGCGTCTGTTTTGAGCGATTTAAACTTACCGTTTTCGTTAAAACCGGAGCAAAGAACAACACTCGAAGCATACGTCATCTCCTTCATCGATCTGATTGGTTTTATGACTATCCAATTGCGCCCAGAGGAATTTGAGCTACGTCGGTTGGTGACGCCCCTTTGGAAATGATTTGTCTACATAGCTTCCCCAGACCCTACACTCAGTTTCAACTGAGAAGGGTCTGGTTTTAACCAGGCTAGGATAATTGTGATTTCAGACATACTCTTTTCACTATGTTTTTCGCGTATAGGCATTGGGGAATTATGTGATTTTGAATTGCAGTTGTGGTGCTCTAGTGGGAGGTGCAAGTTTGAATCTGGCTTGCAACATTTCCTGATTGAAACACAACCCCCTCACTATTCTCTCCTCTCTCTACCACATATTGTCTTTATTATATATATACTAGTATACTAGGTCCCTTTTAAAATTATATAAAAAGAAAATAATTGAAATATGAAAATGCAGTCCATATTAGTATGCAAGACACCCTTGTCTGTACAGTGTAAAATAATCAACACAATAGTGTCATGATTTCATTTTCTATCAGTGCACCACAGCTGTGAGAAATCTATCCTGAAGAGACACAAAAAATGTGACTGCTAAATTCTCTTGAGAGCCAGTGTCAACACAGTCAAGCTGTTGCTTTCTGCTCATTAATGCTTTTGACATGACATAATTTATGTTGGTCTCCATTTTGAACATGATGATGAGCAGACCTGAATGATTTAGAGATTAGTTCCAGACTGGATTGAGAAGCGAATGGAAAGTAAACCAGATGATTGAACTAAGATACATGAATTAATGGCCTAGCATGTCGTTGTTGATTTCCTGGTTTCAATCAGAATGTGGTTTAATTCAAAAGTGTTGTTGGAGACTTGGACTAGTGGTCCAGCTCAAAGTATCCTTCAGATGTGTTGTGTATTCTTAACCCCGATTTATACTTCTGCGTCGAACTCACGCCGTAGCTACGTCGTAGGCTGTGTGTAGCACGCCTACCCTTCGCGTACCCTGACATGCCCTCTCCAAAAATTTTACAACGTGTCAGTTCTACGCGGAACGCAAGCGCTGTGATTGGTCTGCTAGAACCCGTGCCTCGGGTTTCACATGCTCCCTCTGCATGTGTAATTGCACGTCAACGCGGACAACGACGCAGAAGTATAAATGAAAACTGACGCGTATCCTACAGCGTAGAGGCTCCGGCGTAGGTCCGACGCAGAAGTATAAATCAGCCTTCAGTGTGAACACCCAGTGCAAACTCTCAGGCTTTCAAAATATATCACATTTAATAGGTGTGTAACCCCTCCGGTTCTACTCGCCCTCCTCCGAGCAGGATTTGAACTTCTGTTTACAAAATGAGAGACGGGTACGCTAAAAGGACGCTAGCGTCAGTCACCAGTGCGCCTCTTGAGGCCAGGGGAGTGAGGTTTACACACACAGCTCTTACTAGCTGGCCCTCGTTACACTCACCCCTCTAAACCTCACTCCCATCCGGGTCACGGCACCAATTTAACCCCTCCGGTTACTCACCCGCTCGGATGGGGATTAGAACCGACCGCGGCCTCTAGTGCGCCTCTTGATACCAGGGGAGTGAGGTTTACCAGCACAACTCTTACAAGCTGGCCCTCGTTACACTCACCCCCTAAACCTCACTCCCATCCGGGTCACGGCACCAATGTAACCCTTCCAATATAACCCTTTTGAAGTGCAAAATATGAAGACAATGCAGAAAAGCAGAGTGCATATGGCGGAAGACAAAACTTGTAGTCCATTATAACATCTACAAAGACAGCATCCATGCTTTCAATATGGAACTAGGCAAAGCTAGACAGACTTTCTTCTCGAATATTTATAAACACCAACTTTAACAACACACACACTCTTTTTGCTACTGTAGAGAGACTGACAAACCCCCCAAGCCAGATTCCCAATGAATTGCTCTCAGACAACAAGTGCAGTGAGTTTGCTTCCTTCTTCTCTGAGAAAATCAATAATATCAGAAAGGTGATCAGAACATCCTTGAGTTCGCTGAGGTCAGACAATCAGACCACAACCTGAGAAAGTAGTTACTATGTCAGATTTAAAGGAAATTGATGGCAAAATTTTGGAAGAAACCTTACAGCACCTTAAAACATCAACCTGCACCCTTGACGCTCTTCCCACATCTTTTTTCAAAAGTGTGTTAAACTGTTTAGAAGCAGATCTCCTAGAAGTGGTAAACTCCTCACTTCTTTCTGGGAGTTTTCCAAACTCCCTGAAAACTGCAGTTGGCAAGCCCCTCCTGAAAAAGAGCAATCTCTATAAGACCATATTAAGCAACTATAGACCAATCTCGAATCTTCCTTTCATAGGCAAGATCATTGAAAAAGTTGTCTTCAATCAGCTGAACAAATTCTTAAGCTCGAATGGATACTTTGATAATTTTCAATCCAGTTTCCGAACGCATCACAGCACAGAGACCGCGCTCATAAAGATAATAAACGATATTCGCTTAAATACTGATTCAGGCAAATTATCAGTGCCAGTCCTTGTCACAGACTGACTGTGACCCAGGACTTTTATTTTGAAGGGATTGAGCACGGGTATGTGCATACAACAAACTGTTTCCACCATTACACATACACACAAACTAAATGCCGGCAAAATATACCATCCTTTTGTAATTGTATGTTTGTAGCCCTGATTTTTGTGTTGTAACATCCCATCAGTTGTTCTGCAAGTTGTTAGTTTATGTGATTTTAAATGTTTAATATTCAGCTACACATACCTTCTGGTGCACCCCTCACTTGCCAAACCAGTACATGAGGAAAGTAGCCATATTTAAACTAGCATGTGCTCATGGAAGATTACTCCATCTGGTTCTGACCTCATGGGGGAGGGAGGGAACCTAGTATGTACGTTTTCTTCTTATGTTTTGTCTTTATTGTTTTGAGCCCTTTAAATGGTACTAGAAATAAATGATGTATGGTTTAGAGTAGAAATGTCATGACAGTTTGTTTATGTCTTGTCACCTCTTTGTAATTTATAGGTTTCTCCCTAAAATGGTATTTCCAAAAATAGGAGTGTATAAAAGAGGTAGCCATTTTAGGGGAGAAGGTTGGTGTGGAGAGGTTGAATCTCGTTTGTATTTGTGGGCCTGTACATTGGCATAGCCAACTTACATTCACGTATTGTCAACAATTTTGATTTATTTTCTTTGGTATTATAATTTTTGATAATCAGTTTTTTCTATTACTTCAATATTGCCATAGGGTATTGATATTTTTGCACCTTTTGGAATTAAAACCACTCTAGACTGTGCTATTTCTTTAAAGCACTTTGAATTGCCATAGTGTATGAAATGTGCTATATAAATAATCTTGCCTTGCCTTCCGGTTACTTAGCCGCTCCGAGCAGGATTTAAACCGGCGTGGGAGACAGGTGTGCTAACAAGGATGCTAAAGAACACAGTCGCTAGTGTGCTTCTTGAGGCGAGGGGAGTGAGGTTTACCCGCACAGCTCTTACTAACTGTCCTCCATTACACTCACCCCCCTAAACCTCACTCCCACCCGGGTCACGGCACCAACGTAACCCTTCCGGTTACTCACCCGCTCCGAGGGGGATTAGAACCGACGTTTTCGGGGTGGGAGGCGGGTCTTTAGCGTCAGTCGCCAGTGCGCCTCTTGAGGCCAGGGTTTCCATTACAGGTGCGCAAACACAGGCGCTCGACACACACACACCAGAAAGTTTCATCTTTGTCCAGTTCTTGTGCTGTTTCCCTCATGCGATATGGCTTAGTGCGATTATCAAATAATGAAGGCTGCAATTTAATTGAAAATATGCACTGCGTGTTTCAGAGTGAAGCGCAGGACTGTTTTCTGATACGTGAGAAGCTCATTATCCGCCCGTGTTTGCAACATCTCAGAGCGGCTCAGTTTATAGTAAATGCTACTTCACACAAATATCTGCATCTGCTCTGAGTTTGAGTCACTTTAACTTGTGACATGCATCAACATCTTCCCATACTTGTAATGAGAAATGCTTATCAACAGAAGAGAAGCTGTAAGGGCTCCATGCAGTTTTCTATCAAATAGGTTTGATGGTTAATGTTTGAAAATGAAGAAATTAAGCCATAAATAGTAGTATTGTGATTTTACAGTTGTAATGTAAAATAAATTATTATTATGATTTTACTTATAAACTTAGCCCTATTGATATTTAATCACAAAATTTTGGCCAATCTTTGCAGCTCTACAAACAGGCACAGCAAACCTGGAATTGCTTCTTTTTTTCTGTATTCATCTGCACTTCTTTTGTATATATTGTGACTGTTAATATTTCAGTATATTTTAATTTATTTAATTTTTCCATTAGGTCAGTTCTTACACACTGACTTTTAAGTTCCGACAGAAGTATTCTGTGCGAATGACTTCTTTTCTGTGGGAATAACTTCCATGTTTTTACCCCCAGAGGGCGATACGTCCATGTTTAGGTGTTTCGCAACAATTGCAATGCCATTTTTTCTTTCTTTGATGACTTTGAGATGCAACAACATGTTTTCCTCTCTACGGGATTGTGCATTTTTGTTCTGCCACCGTCTGAACCTCCCTCCCAATGCACACATTCACATTCACATTTACAATACAAACACAGACCTTCAAAGCCACTTCATCTTTGATCCAGATCACATTTGTATCTCAGATGTGAACAGTCCATTTAGTGAGCTATCACACTTGTGTTTGTGTGTGTGTATGGATGGATGGATGGATGGATGGATGGATAGATGGGACGATGGATAAGAGGATGGATGGATTGATAGATGGATTGATATATGGATAGATAGATAGATAGATAGATAGATAGATAGATAGATAGATAGATAGATAGATAGAACAAGCTTAACAAAGTTAAATTAGGCCTTTCCATCAATAAAAAAAAAAAAAATATATATATATATTGATATGATAATGAAATGCCTTTTAATTAATCAAATTAATCACATATTTTAATTGTGTCTGATAAAAGCCTCAATATCAATATGAAATTAATAATTCTTTACAGACATGAAGTAATTTTCAATTGTTCTGCTTTTCTTTCACCTGTTTGTTATGGTATTTGAACGCAGACACACATTCTCCACATTCCCTCTGTTTTACCACAACATAAACTTCCGTCCTCATGGCATCTTTTCAAATCACATCTTGTCTCCTGCCTCCCAAGATAAAGGAGAGATATTTACCCGTTATGTTGGGTTGACGCCATATCCCGGAAATAGCTTCTTAATCCAGCAACAAATGCTGTGTTCATCGCAGATCACAACAGTAATATTTACATCTGTAATATGTTTACTTGACTCTCAGTTATGCAGTTAAACTGCATTAGTGTGATGGATATGAAGCTGTATGATGGAGAAATTCTGAGGTTTATGGCTGCCACTCCTTTACATGGATGGAGACTGGAGTATTCTAGCTTCACAATGGATATATGAGTAAACAATGACTGAATTTTAGTTGTATGGTACCCTATTCCTTTATATTCCCTCTACTTTCCCGTTTCAGGCTGGTGAACAACACAAAGCATGAATGCCATTTCTCATCTTCCGCCGAGTCAATCAGTAGTGGCTAAACTCCCCCGCAATCGATTCTGTTATTCTGATTTCTCTTTGGTTTTCAACAGGCGCCTCAGATTGAGTTTGCTGAGCACTTCCTCTAGTGTTTCGTTATAATGCAGTCAAACACCTGTGGCAGTATTGCTTGTAAAATGGCCAATAAAAGCAGAATGTTTCATATAAAAAAAAAACACAGTTGTGCGTAGAGCTGAGCAAGCAGAAGGAATGAATACATTCCCCTCGAGGCAACTGTAACCTCTTAATACAATGCATTTCTCTCTACACATCCCTGTGTTTATCTAACCTCTGCTTCAGTGCCCGAAAGGAAAAAAATGAAAAGACTGTGGCAGGGGAACGAATGCAGTGTTTGTATTTCTACGCCTCTTTTGTGAGTTTTTTCCACCCCTCAATTGTTTAGGCAGAGATATTGGAGTCCCATGTGCCTTTGCTCAGGTGCCGGTGTAGACCTGACCACATGTAGTGTGTGGCTTATTAATTATAATATCATATATGGGTCATTCTTCATTTACTTTTCTATACCTACAAAGGGATAGTTACAGATCTGTCATTTACTAACTCTCATGTTTCTCCAGACTGGTTGTGGTTGTTTCATGGAACACTCTGAGGATTTTAAAGATGCATATTTACACTACTGTTCAAAAGCTCAGGGTCAGTAAGATCAGTAAGTCAGTAAGATGTCGCTGTCGGGCGGACAATAAATCTCATTATTTTGTCTTTTTTTTTATTTTTTATATAAATCATTACTATTATTGGTCACCCTTTACATCTGTCTGTGGGTTTTGCAAATATTTAACGAATGAAAAGTATTAAACGACCATCTGATCAAATCTCGAACAGTGTATGTGTGTATATATATATGTCGAACAGTAGCTCCTCTCACCTCCATCATGAATGAAGTGCCACACACAGTTTGGACGTCTCTGCTTGTTTGCCATGCAAGGATAAATGAAGAACTGGGTCTTTGAATGAATATAGCATTTTCTATATAAAAGTTAATGTTTTATGTATTTGAGGAGTTGAGAAGAGTGTCTTAGCATTTGTCGTTAAGTCATAGCATGCATATATATATATATATATATATATATATATATAAATTGAAAATATCTCTGCTTTCCCTTATTCATTTCCTCATTTTCATCTCCTTTCTTTCATACAGTTCCTTCCTTGTTTCTTCATCTAACTCAGTCTCTCTTTACCAGCGAAACCCGAGTGTGCAAGTAAAAAATGCTTGACGTAAAACTTTTAATGAATTTCCAAGGGCTTTCAGTCTGATTCCTGTTTGTTCCCTTTCCCGGAAATCTGCCTTCCAGCAGAGAGTAGCTCCAGTCCTGATCTAACAAACCGGCCTGTAATTTTCGAGTGAACCCCCAAGACCTTCAGCATTGTGTTTGATTAGAGCCAGAGCTAAACTCTGCTGGATATTAGATTTAGAGAAGCTAGATTGAGCTTCCCGGCCTTAATTTGATACAGTCTAAAAATAGAGGTGTACACCAGAAAAATAGAGAAGTAAAAAACAATAGCACCTTCCCAATGCTTTTGCACAACACTTATAAAAGGTTGATTTAGTAGTTTAAAGGAACCTATTTTGCCCTTTTTAAAAGCCTTGATTCAGTAATTGGGCTCTACTAGAACAGGTTTTCATGTTTGAATGTTCAAAAACACATTGTTTTTCTCATTTTCTCCATTGTGGCGGCTCCTCTCTTCCCAGTCTGTCAGTAACGCTGTGTGTGTGTGTGTGTGTGTGTGTGTGTGTGTGTGTGTGTGTGTGTGTGTAGTGTGTAATACATTGCTAAATATACTTTTATGAACCAGAATTTCTTCAAACAACAAAAAAATCTAAACATCCTTAAAGCAAAATTGTGTAAGTTCTGTTAAGGCTTGTTTTTCAGATAATCTGTCTGAATTAACTTTTTCTCCTCTGTTTAATTTTTATTTTGTTTTGTTTTGATCTTGTCAGCACTGAAAAAAACTTGGTGTAGAAAAAAAATCACTCAGAAATTGCTAAATTTCACAATTAATTACAAAGAAATGACAATTGCGTGACATTTTGAAGTGGAACGACTGAAAACTTTACTAATCTTTGTTTTATTTACAACATCGACAAATCTTTTTTTTTTTCTTTTTTTTTTACAGTGAGAGTTATTAAAGTGAGAGTTACTTTACAACATCGACAAATCTTTTTTTTTTCTTTTTTTTTTACAGTGAGAGTTATTAAAGTGAGAGTTATTAAAGTGAACTAAAACTAAAACCATGTAAAATAAAGCTCAACTGAAAATAAAATAAAATGAAATGTCAAAAACTTAAACTTACTTTATTTTAGCTAGTTGCCAAGGCAACATTTCTCATTTTAATGTAAGTTAATTTGATGTACTAAAATAACACACACACACAAAAAAAAACAATTATATATTTTTTTAAAAATAAGCAAAATTACTAAGACATTAAAATGAAAATATAAAAAACAAAAACTGATTCAAAATAATAAAAAAAATCTTTAAAAGTATCTCAATGATACTAAAATAACACTGTTTCTTATTTCAAGCATAAATCAGAATGTGTAACAAGGAAAAAACACTTGCCAGTGAAATAAAGAAAAATTAAATTACATATAGATTTTGTAAAGAAAACTTTCATTTTGCTTCTGAAGTAAATGTATCTTCTTGTATATTTTAAGACATTATATTTTTTTCAATATATATCAATAGTAAGATGGAAATCTAACCTAAGAAAGCTCTCCCGTATTCCCAGAGTCTGCATCTGAGATGCGTTTGCACGTCTGAAGCACGTGTGTTGATGAATTGCAGTGGTTATTCCAGCTGTGATAAGGGCAGCTGCGGTGTAATAACCTCATCATGATAACTTTATTACGGGACTAATAACTCCATTTCCCCAGGAGAGAGTGGCAGGCTTGACGGATGTGTGCTGTGGAAACTGGAAGATCTGCTCTGGTGTTTAGGAGAACTGTTGACCCCGTCAGAAAACTCTCTCAAATGATGTCGGGACCCTTACATACAAACAGTTTATACTATTATTGTCACTGCAGTGAAATTGTATTGTCATTGTTATTACCTGAGCAAAATGAAATCGTTAAGCACCAAATGCTACTAACATTCAGCTCTGGTGAATTAAATAGTTTACAAGTCAGATTTGGAAATCTAAGATTTGAGGCTACAGTGAGAAATGTGATTGGAAAAGTGATTAATTCTTCCAAAAGATTTGTAGGAATGTCATCTGAAGCTGAGTTAACATGAAGCTCCGCCCCAAACTCACACCATTGGTTGAGCAAATATTATTATATCAGGCCACTCAAACAAACAGACATAAAATAAAGATATAAGAATGATATATTTTCTAATGAAGTTTATCTAAGGGATTATCTATCATCAGAAGTTTTAGCTTGGTGTCCAAAGTTTTTTCATTATTATTTATCCATTAATTTCCGAACTCTATACACTCAGTGGGGTTCTTTGTAGAACTCTAGGGTTATTGACTCAATTTTAAAACCCCTTTGTCAAAATGGTTCTATATCAGGAGAAATATCTTAAAGCTACACTGTGTGATATTTTCCCCCATCTAGCGGTGAAATTGTATATGACTACCCAGTGAATATTAGTTTCTGTTCCTTTCAATTTCGAGGGCGTTTTAACTCCTACGGTGGCCGTATTATTCCAAGATTAACATGGCTTCCAGTTCGACTTCGTCCAATTGCGCCTTTAAAACTATCACCTGTGATCCGTCGCAGCACAGATTTATGTTACAAGGTAAACAATACTTTTTCACCATTGACATGAGGAAAAGTAACGCAAGTTATACCAGAGGTCGTTCTGGCGTTATGCACAACCATGCTATGGTTAGACAAGCAACTATAAAACTTCGAATTTACACAAATAGGCTGAATTACCTGTCGAGAAGAAAGCAGGCAACTTCGGCGTCCGTTTTAAAATCTTTGCTCCTCATGAGCTCTTTCCATCTGGGAAAAGTTACTCCAGTATTGACTTTGGTCTTGCTGATTTGCCTGTCGCGTTGACGTTTTAATTCTCTCTTTCGCTTCCTTGGCGACTCTGCTACATGTCCTCGAAAACAGGCGTGATCCTCCATCAGCAATCTTTCAAATCTGCCGGCAGTCGCGAGTAATCTCCCCCTCGCATTCGTCTCTGTGTCACTGAGTGTAAAGCGCGAAAGGCGAAGCTTGAATTTACAGGTATGTCCCTCTTTGGCGAATGTAGTTTCAAGATGGAGGGGCAACATGGCGACCGGCATTCAAACCCCTCACCCGTATGTACTTTCAATGGCAGATTATAAACTTACGAGAATACTTTATTACTTGAAAGAAGTAAATATACATAAATGAGCACATATACCTCGGCTGTGAACCGCTGCTGGCGCGCGTCTGGCAAATCCGCCGTTATAATAGGAATCCGCTATAGAATAAGCGCGTCTGCTCTTAAAGGGAATGTGAGATGTCGCTCTGATTGGTTTATTTCACATTACGCCCAAACCACACCTATGAATAATGAAGCTACTTCAGACCAACACATTTTAGATTTGCGTCGGGCGCAAGAGGCATTTATCCCGCCGGTATAATAGCAACAGCGCCCGAGACCCGCCCACAAAGTTACTTGCTTTTCGCGCTTGACACTTGAGTTTCAGATCGTTAAAATAGGGCCCTTAGTGATATATCGATGGAACCCCTGAAAAGTTCTCTATATGAAGCGCCTCACAGTTTTTGTTTTGTTTAGTTTTTTTTCTCTAAATGGGGGAAGTCATTTTTATCATTGTTTATGATTATTAAATATAACCAGGGAGGCTTCTATTGTAACAAAAAAAAATAAAAAATCACATCATTTACGCCAAAACGTTTGAAGAATTGTGTTGAAGTTGCTGGTTGAGTGAACGTTCATTATGTGGGGTGTGATCAGAGACCCGGGACTGTATTTAAAGCCTCCTTAATGTCCTTAAACACCATCAATGTGAGTGAATGTCCGCTTCACCCGCTCCACAGGAATACTAATGAACCTTTGAGCGTTCAGGAAATCATCCTCCATAAGAATCATCCCGATGAAGGTTGGAGAAATGCAATTTTAGATTAATGACTTAACAGTTCTTAAAGTCCCAAAAGCCACTCTCAGTTTTTCCATTATTCTTTTGTTTAAAGGTGATGTGTGTAATTTTTGATGTTATAATACTTTCTCCTATCCCAGCTTACACAGGAGACAGGGATATCCTCAGGTCGTAGTGTGTGTGCCGAACTCTATCCCACACCTTAACAAGCAGCTTCCACAAACAATTATAAAGACATTTCAGTGTGTCTATTACTCCGACCTGCAGATACCCGTACAGATGACCCAGGAATGAGCTTTCTGTCATCATTTCCTTGCCCTCATGTTGTTGATGAACCTTATGGGTTTCTTATGTAGAACACAAAAACAAGAAATTCCTTTAAAGTTGGCATGATACGATAATCTTTTCTTCCCTGTGACGTATATCCGAGTGAAAGATTCTAGAACAAGAACAATTTTAGGGCGGGGCTTGATCGTGTCTGTGAGGAATTGATTGGATGGTTGTGGTTTGCTATTGGCTGATCTCATGTGAGTGACAGGTTGCCCCGCCCTCATCATCAGAGAAGAGAAGAGATGCTGCGAGAGAGAGGGAGAATTATTTTGATTAAAGAATATTAATAAGATCAATTTAATAAAAAATAATAATAATGTGCATGGATTATTTATTTATAATAAATACTGCAATATTCCATAAAAAAAAAATTTTAAACGATGATCGTCAATTTGGATTTCATGGTGACTTTGACATGCAGAGACAACAATATGCACACCATGTGTGTGTTGATTCCCCAGAAATCAAAACATTGCTCCGTTTGTTTGCCAATCTGTCAAAGCAACCGCTCAGCCAATGGCATGGGTTTGGGGGCGGGACTATCTGCTGGTCTGACCAATGGCAGATGGGGAAAGTGTTAGGAGAACCTGTTTGAAGACAGGTGCTGTGTTCAAAATCGCCCCCTATACCCTCATTCGCTATTCCCTACATTACTCCACTAATATAGGCCACTGGAGTGAATGAAAAAGGCCTGCTTCTTTTGCATAGTTTGTGCTTGCTGTTTAATAATTAATTGAAATGTAGCAAACTGGCAGCTCCAGTAGTAATGAAAAGATTTAGTAAGTTTAAGGAAGTTATTGATGTAAGTGCTCTTTTTGCACTTTGCACTTGGAAACAGTAGCCCACATTCTCTGGCGTTGTAGTCGTGTGAAAAAGTTATGGTATGAGGTGTCTATGTTTTGTTAGGGGTTAACAGTTTAGGACCCAAGGACCAGATGTTTGAAAGAAGACCCGGAGTCAGAATTATAAAAAATTGAAGAAAAGTTTTACTGAAGATAGTTTGAAAGTTTCATCAGCAGAAGTTCAGCTTCAAGACTCACACAGGAGTTCGTAGGACGCCCCGCTTACAGTTACACAGATCACAGCAGTTATACCATTTCCAAGGTCTAAGCTATGTCGTTGCTTACAGGTTGAATGATTCTCATTGGCTAAGAGATAAACATAGTAATTTTTCACACATATAGACGGAAGCATATCTCCATCTGATTATGCAGCTGACACTCAGACCCTGAAGTTAGACATGTATATAGTTAGACCTTCCAGGTCTCAGATTTGGGTTGTTGGGTGCCAGCATGTCTCGAAACAACAACTCAGTCAATCTCCAACAATACCAGTGGTTCCTTAACCTGTAACCAAGAAGACTAACACACACACACCGACACACAGCTTTTCCAAGGTTGGATTTGGCCAGGCTCTAACTATAAACAGGAGAGTCCTCTCAAAACATCAAGATAATGTGTTCTTTCAAGGAGAGCTACACTTTAGTCTAAGTAAGGCTTTAACAAAGAAATGGTCCCTTAAACTATTGGCTTCAATGACCTCTATGTGTTCTAACATGTTGAAGACCTTTCTCAAACACAAAACCATTTTCCTATTTCATTTCTAAAAGCCGGGCTAAATGAGCAAGCACTGTTACTGCATTCAGATATCAAATACTGACATTAAAGAATACATGAAAATAACATTTCAGTAATCACACCGGTGACCTCTGTAACAAAGTAAAATCTCCAGAGAAGTCATTCAACTCATTTGATATTTAGAAAGAAAAATATTGATTAATACCTTGATTATAATCACTCATTACATATACATTGAAGCAGCAGTGGATTCCAATCCTCCCCCTTCAGTTTATTAAGGAAAAGTTACTGTTTAATTTTGTTTTGCATTTTGAAAATGTAACTTTTGGATATTCAAAGTATGATAACAGTGTGATTTAATGAGGCTTTTGTAATTAATTTGTTCATTTTATTAGTCATTTCACATACATAAGTGTAAGTTTTCTAACAAAAAGACCCTTTTCTCAGTATTCCTTAAAGAATTAGAAAATTACTTTTCTACTATTCAATCTAGTACTAATGGAAAAGCTATTAAGACTGTTAATTTGTTTACAGTCTTCAAAATCTTTGATTAATACAAAGGTCTTGTATTTTTGTGATTTTTTTTAATTAAACATTTTTATATGTGTGTTTTCTTTGCTCCCCTTGCTCTAAAATTGTATGTTGTATTGTTTTGATGTTTAAAGCAATACAAAATTTAAATTTAAATTTAAAAAAGCCTTGATCGCGGTTCTCTGCTCCTCTTTTAAAAGCACGGCAGTAGAAATTGCATTATGACTTAGTTAATTTATAAAATCACAAAGGTTGCAATTTGATAATGCACTGCATGTTCCAGAGTGAAGAGTGACAGTGTTCTTTTAGACTCAATCAGCTCATGATCTGAATATTATGATTATTATAGGAATATTGCATATGGTAAAATTGCATATCCAAAAGAACATGGTGTATTACCATGATTTAATGTCCTTAAAAAAAACTTTTTTTACAAAAGTATAAAGCGAAGTATAAGACTGTTTGGGAACAAACTTCTCAGCAGTCCATCTCCGTCTGAGTCTCTTCACAGCACAGAGTTTAGTCGATCCTCCAGAGATCTGCAGTGACGAGCTGATGTGTGTGTGTGTGTGGTGTGTGTTCTCTGTGAGGGGGATTGTGGGGAAGCAGAACGCTGTGTTTGAGTTTGCTAGCGTGAGTCTGTGGTTGTGTATGGTGCCAGTCGTGGCTCACAGCAGGTGTTCCTCTGACCTTTCACCTCTCATCTCTCCTTCTCTCATCCCTGTTGATGAGCAACGACCCATTGGATTTTCTGCTTTGCTTCGCTGATCATGGATCCATCATCTGCATATTAGAAATCTGAAGACTGCCGTTCCCGCACGCTGTCATTACGATTAAACGTGTCCCAGACAAACGATGGCGAATTAAATCCTGCGAATGCTCCCGAGCC
>FLSR01000851.1:175432-232764 GCA_900092035.1 Leuciscus waleckii | reverse complement strand
TGAGTCTGCGCAGTACGCTCGACCATCAGGAAGTTAGTGCTTCTATTTGACTTCACTTGTCTCCGTTGAATCCAATGGGGTCGCTGTGTCACTTTATATACTGTCTATGCCCAGGTCAGATAATTTGTGTTCTTTTTTTTGTCTACAAAACGAAAAATTTAGTTTTCTTCACACTTCTAATGCTTCAAATGAAAACACAATAGCCTACAACCAAAACGAAAAATAAAACATTTTTGTAAACATTAGCTACAATTTGTACAGTTAAGTTCTCAAACTTTTTAGAGTATCATACCGGAGGCTTTTAACATCCTTCTGTGTACCCCCTCTCTAAAGTAGTACGGGGCAATATTTGCCCCCTTAAATCGATTTTTCCAGTGCATTTCTTTTACCTTTACAAATTCCTTTATAATATAAATAATGCTCAATAGGCTCTATGCATGATCGCAACCACGTTTTGCACACGACAAATGACAGCCGTCGGACCGGAAGTCATTCATTTCAAATGGAGAGTCGTACGGGAGCTGCGGGGAGTTCCGATCATATGCTATGTGGAAATTTCGGATCCGATTTCAGCTTCGGATGCGTTGAAATATCTGAACTTCTGCGGCTAGATCGTATGCGACCGGTCGACCGGATGTGATGTATTCTAATCAAAACTATGAGTGCGAAGCTAGAATTACCAATATTTTAATACTTTAACGTAAACGCTATTCCTGCAAAATGACGGTTATTAATAATTATGGCTGAAAAAAATATTGTATCATTATTAAATCAATATTAATACTGATTAGCTATATAAAATCGACTATTTTTTATATTAGATGTATTGAGGGTCATTTGTTTTGAGTGGATATATTCATGCATGCATTACATTCATTAAAATCATTAATTTTACCATTGTGAATAGCCGAGGGTAACGGTTGCTTCATGACCAATTTCAAAGTTCCGTGCGACTGACACCAGGGGGCGAAATGCGACAATCGAATGCGAATGTCGTGTGCAGTGGAAAGGCGGCTTTTAAAGGCGGCTTCAGCCCACCCAGTTACATCCGGTGCTGTGTCGGAAGCGTTTTTGCATTCGGTGGAGATAATGGCAAATTACACTCGCTGTTTCAAGAACTTCCAGCGGTTAACGTGAATGATGTTAACAATATTGCGAGGCAGTTAGCTGTCATACCTAAGAGTAAGAAAGAGAAGGGCTTTAAATTATATATTTCGAGCTACATCGACATCTTTGAGGGTGAGTATTCTCTCATATCATGCGAAATCCGACTAGCGAATCGGTTTCTTAAATCGCTGTCTCCGTTTCTGAGAAAATAAATTTTTTGAAAGTTTTGCCGCTAGTACAACTTCGGTATAGAATGTGCTATGCGGAAGTAAAGACGATGGCTGAGATTCTACTGGAAATTTATCAGCAGCGTTCCTGCATAGAGCGTAAGAAATTTGCAATGATGGTAAAAAAACGAAGTGATGCTTTTAATTATAAAATTAAAACCGCCATTAGGTAGCAGCAAGTCACTGTCTTTATGAGTGAGTCATCGAGTCATTCATTCATTCAGTAAAGAAGAAGTGGCTGTAATTATGAATGAATAATTGAAGCATTGACTCACAATTTGTTCTAAGCCGCAGATTCATTCACAAACACTGCTGTGTGCTGCTGTTCTGCTGTGGCTTTCATGGAGCTATTATTTTGTTGAAAATAAAATACTGAAAATACTGTTTAAAATTAACATCACTTAATATTAATACCTTTCATTTGTTGAACTGTTGTATAAAATCAATGTCACATTTGCAATCGTGTGGATATTCGATTAATGTGATCAACATTAAACACAGGAAATCACACAAGGTATGTTTTTGTATCGAAGAGAGTTTAAATCTTAAATCGATCTCTATGCACAGTCTGTCTATATTTGTTCTTCATGCTAGTAAGTGCTAAATCCCCAATTTTACAAAGGCTACATGGTCGAGAACGGCAGTAGGCTATAGCACGATTAGCCAAGGCAGCATTGTTGAGTGAATGCAGTCAATTTTGACTGCAAACGATGAGGTAATTTGATCGAATGTCATGTATTTACAGCATTTTACCTGCTAGAAAGACATGCTCAGTTTTAATGTTATTTTAAGGTGGGGTAAATTAAATGAAAATTGCGCCAAAATTCAAATCTTTGGAAGATACTAAAGTCTCCAGCACGGACACCACCGGCAACGGACACCACCATCTCCGGAAAGGACACCACCGTCTCCGGAAAGGACACCACCATCTCCGGCACGGATACCAACGTCTCCGGAACAGACGCCAACGACTACGGCACGGACACCGACGTCTCCAGCCCGGCACGGACACCACCTTCTCCGGAGCGGACACCAACAACTCTGGCACGTCTCCGGTGCGGACACCAGCGTCTCTGGCACGTCGCCGCCTTTTCCGGCACGGACACCACCCATCGTTTTTTTGAATTGTTCTTTCACGCTAATTTGACCTGATTAGTATATCTAGCCCTAAGAGTCAAAGGTAAACGTTTGGCCCTCTAGGGGTTTAATAAACAAAACTACATGCATTTTGCGGAAGAACATTGTTTTGGTTGGTTTCGGCTTTGCATTACTGTGAGAATGAATATGGTTATCCTACTGCTCATAAAACATTCACTACTAGGCCTAGGGGATATAACCAGTTAAAATGGAAAGAATCTCAAGCTGACTAGCTGAAGATGTGACTGTAGCTATACCCATTAATAGACACGGTACTTCTTTGAAAATAAATTCCAGCGCTACAACAACCAAAATGAAATGACCCTTTGAAATTAATAATGCTTTACAATGAACTCTGTTAAAGAGCTACACATGGCAATTTATCTGTTTAATAAAATGCCTTACTCACCTGTTGAGTAATAAAAACGTGTCACTTTTACAACCTTTCAAATCGCTCAGTTCTTCTCACCATCTCCGAAAAGCCAAGCCAATGTTGATTCTCGTTTTAATACGAGCTCTGCTGCATTCTCTTTCTGCCAGCAGACTCTCCTCTGTTCTGCATTTTTAAAACGGGTGATTCCTCGGTTTGGGATTTAGCGTGCTCCATGTCAACCTTTCTCGCTCGTGACAGCTAAATGATGCCACTCTCACACCGTACAAGCGTCAAAGTAGCCGGAGCAATTTTCTCTATTTACAGATGTGACAATACATGCACTGGCGAGTGATGCATACATGTATGCGATTTCCAGTGAAAACCATCCTGCTTGGTAGAAATATAAATAATAGGCTTACTATAGTGAATCAGGGTAAGACAAAAACACGTTTTGGTCGAAGGATTGATGATGTATTGACTTTAAATTTTGAAAAATAAAATGAGTTACGTAGTGTACCTTTAAATTGAAAGAATGATTCTTTGCCTTACTATTTCTCATGTGCAAGGCCATTGCTAGTGGGGTGAAAGGTGGTGACAATTATACACACAAAATCCAGCAGTTATACTATATAGGCCCTTGTTGTATGAATAATTCTAATATTTATATTAGTTGTATGCCTGAGATTTAAATGAATACCACAAAAACATGCAATTTGGTTCAATATTTTTTTCCAAATCTCTGCTTCTCTTACCTCCCTAAAAATGTTTAGTCCCATCCAGAGTATTTATTCATTATTCAGTCAGTGACAAACATCAGATGGACCCAATAAAATTGTAAGTCCCACCCCAGCTCGTGAACAGAACCAATCAGAGTTGAGGAGGCAGTGCCTGAAGTTAACGAGGAACTTGGTAGAAGAGTATAGAAGACTGACCGACTGAAAAATGTCGGGGAAAAGAAAACATAATTCAGGGTACCAGAAACGCCACGAAAAAAAGGAGAGGGAGGCCAGGAGAGTTGTTGTATCCCAGTCGACCAAGACGTTCTTAAAGACAGGTTGTATTGTTATTTCACTGGGAATAAGAAAACTACCGTCTATAGCCTGCCGGCCGTGCCGGGTACCCTACTGTCACTTTTCATAATCGGTGCGCACTACAATCGACCGAATGAATAGGCTACGTGGTCAAAATCCCTGTCTTTTTACACTATTGTAAATAGAGTTTGACACGAGTCACGACGCGTTGCATTATGCACCTGACCTGCCCGCCGATGATGTATTTATTTATTACATCAAGAAAACACGAATACTGCACTTGGATGAATAAATGTATTAGCTTATTTAATAATATTACAAATTACATATTAGACAATAATTTTTTTTTTTTAATTTTATTTGCATTCTTGTCAATTTCTAAACGTTTACTTTTTGATTTAGTCCTATGAATTATAACAGACTGATGGGGAAAAAACATAATTTTGCTGTTACTTACTTTAAAAAAAATGATTTTAAAAATTTTTTTGTATTTAACAATTTCTTGCTTTTTGTTAGTTGTAATTTTTATATAAACATTTAACTTTTAAAATAATGGTTTTACAACAACATAACCATCTTCAGTAATACAGTATGTGGGCCTCCATGCTCATCTATTGTACAGTAGGCCTATATGATATTGGTGGAGGGTGGTGGGGGCCCCCATCAATATTTTTTCAGGGGGCCCCGAATCCTCTAGCTACAGCCCTGCTCATGTGCATAGTAGGGCTGCACAATTCATCTCAATTAACATGAAATCGCACTTAAACCGATCGGTTTATTGTGATTATGAGATCGCAAAGGCTGCGATTATTTGTTATGCACAGCTTGTCAGTGACGGACGGCAGTAGTTTGAGTCACTTATAGCGTGAATTTGGAAAACAACACGCCCCAAACATCTTTCCAAACATGAGCAGCATTTATGAACCTGTTGTCCAACAAAAGACAACATTTGAAAAAAATCAATCAAAGCATTTCAATCTTCTGTTTATTCAGCTATAGTAGCCTATGATGCTAATAGGGATTTCCTGGAATAACTTGCTATCTACTGACAAGCTGCGCATAAAATAATCGCAACCTTTGCCAAATTGCGTGCTGTTTCATTTCAATTAATCGTGCAGCCATCGTGCATAGTAAATTCAGTTAAGTTTACTTTAATATTTATTGTCTTAGTTATTTAATACTTAGTTCTATATTATCGTATATGGTATCAATAGCCCAAAGTTTAGCTCCGTTTAGCTTCAGCCCTGATCAAGCACACCTGAACAAGCTAATAAAGTAATAAAGGTTTTCAGGATTGCTAATGCGTGGGCTTCATCCTCCTGTAAATTTCGTGGGACCAACTCACACAGGGCACAGGATAGTATAATGTTGACTGAGTGTAAAGGAATCTGATGAATCCTGCATAACAACAACTCTCAAACGCTCCGATTCACAGATGCTGTTAGGAGTGTACAATTATGCAATGACGATAATATATTTTATACTCCTGTCATGAAAATACATTTTCTTATATTTATACAAATGTAAAACAGTGACTTGATTAAATAGATTTTAAAATATATTTATTATCAGCTGTTCAAATATGATACTGTTTCGTTTTGTTGATCAAATTTCAGAGACAAGGCCTGAAAGAGTGTAACTATAATAGCCTATTCTCCTTCCATAATATGCCAATAATCTGAGTATATATGTGATTTACTCCTGATAATGTAGCCCACAAGACCTTACACTGTTTCTTTTAAAACTCAGCCCACTTCTCTGTTCTCTTCAAACAAGAGAACAAGGAAATAATAAGAGAATTAAACTGGTCTAGCAGGTAACCCACACGCAGCCACATTATTTTGGTGACCTGCACAAAGACATGTTAATTCCAGGAAGATTTTGTAGGTGAATCATTTGACAAGGAAACAAAATCTCAGACCCTGAGATACGAGTTTGGCATCTCTTCATGGTTGTTTCCAGAGGAAAGGTAGGTGTTACAAATCAATGTTTATTCTTATTCTAAGTTTATTCATAGAAAGCCTTGACTTTAAAATGTATTGTTCAATGCTTTACTTTTGAAAGTTGTCATTTCTGTCTGGCATTAATATAAACGAGCAGAAATTTAACCTCAATTCAGGTGTGCGATTGCTGTTGACTAGTGCGCAACCAATACTTATTTGTGCTTGCAGTTTGTGTCATTGAAATTTATTATGAAACAATCCTTTTTTACTACTGTACTTCCATTAAATATTTGACCCTAATGTAGATATTTACAAATTAATGGATAGAACGGTCAAACATATAGTTCCTCTGATTTTTAAGGAATTTTGTTTTGTAAGTCACGGAAAGTCATGTTATCATGACAATTTCTGCTGATTTGTGAAAATAGCACGAAAAGTTGACTGTTTTGAGCACTGAACATTACAAAAGACCTTAAACATCTTTAATCAAAATGTAGTCTTATCATTGTCCACTGATTATCTATGACAGAATTTCCTATTTTACAGATATAAGGTGTCTGGATGAGCCATAAATTTGCCTTTTGTTCTGAAGAAATATGTTGAAGTGATTTTGATACATACATCATTGAGAAACATGGCCGGTCAAGGTACGATCAACTAAATTATTTTTGGTTCACTGTAACTACGTTTGTCACAAAAATGCTGTAATGCAAGTCATTGTAGTCAATTATCTCTAACCACTTCAGCCTTTAGGTTTTATATCTTATATAATGGCAAATATTTTCTGGGTTTGTTTACAATATCTCACTAAAACATTGATCGAATTTGGTGCTCTTACCCTGCAAAAATGCTCACTGTTGAAACTATCAGTTACATATTTGCATTGAAGACAGAATTCATGCAGTAAATTTTATTATATTTTCCGAGACTGTGCTAATAAATGTTTGGTTTAGCTGATATCTGTTTATATGCTATATATTTATGTTTTATTTCTCAGGTACAGGAAAAATATTGAAGTACTTTGCAGGAATCATAATGACGCTCCTGCTGACCCATGAATGTGTTGTGGAAACACTTGATTTCCCAGAAACAAGTATAGATTTAGAGGTAGGGGGAGGTTTTTTCACTGCGGGAACATAAACACAAATCATGTACTGTATGGAAAAAACAGATTCCTGTCTTTTTAAGATTAATTTGCTATAATATAGTTTTCACTAATAATTATATTTATTTTAACCATTAAAAGCACTTTTAAAATATTTAACATGAAATTTATAGCATAATAAAATTCTACATTTTTCAATTGGCCCAGGTGAAATTCTGTAAATTATAAAAATATATATTATTTATTTATTTTTTAGTTCAGATTTAGTTTTATTTTGTGTTAGTTTTTATTTATTTCTAGCTAATAATTTTAGTACTTCAACCTAAACTTGTGTCAGATATTGCCACGGCAACATTTCTAGTGTCCGTTTAGTTTGTTTTTCAACTAATTTATATTTTATTTTATTTCATTTAGTTAATGTTATTAACCCTGCCATGGTCACATGATCAACTTGCATGCTAAAAGTTTATATATAAATAGATAAATGTATTTTTGTGTTGTTTTATTTTTTACAGTTAAGCTACATTGATGGGCAACTGCATCATAGATTACCAAGAAGCGCAGGTCGGATTCACTGTTTTGTCCTCTACTTACACACTGTTATAATAATTGTTTGATGTTATTTATAAGAATCAAGACACATTAACTTAATATGCTTTGTTATTTTTGTCTGGGATTTTTTCTGTCAATGGTTTTGTCTTGTCCTTTACTTCAAGAGTACAGGCCTCCTTATGACCGCATGATGATTAAAATCTCATTCATTTTCTCATGTATAGAGCTATTGGAGTCATTGTGGTTGTGGAAGTGAATGCATCCCAAGCTGTGGTGATTGAACAGATCAGAGCGTCATTGGCCTCCATCACATTCCCTCTTCAATTGGACAACAGTACTGAAATTACTGCTGCAAACATCACAACAGGTGAGCCTGTTAAACCGGTGATCAAAAGCTATTTACGTAATTCTTACAGCTTAATTTTCATCTTTGATGTTGTGCAAACAATCAGTTGTTAACCAGTTCTGTTATATTTACATCAGTGTGCCAGCCAAATGTGACCGAATACCAGTGTGTATGTGAAGATGGTTATGCATGGACATACAACAACTGCAAGACGTATGAGGCCTGTGATGACATCAGTTTGGGCTCATGTGGATGTATCAGTGGTATTCCGAGTGATGGAGAGATGTGTGTGCTGGAGAGCGGTAAGAATCATGACTGAACAAGCCAACTGCAAATGTACTCTTAAAAAGCTGTAAAAAATGCTACAGTAAAAAATTGTTTAAATGGTATACTGTAAGTTACCTTAACATATACAGTAAAAAGTATGAATGTGCATATCATTTAGTGAAAATCTATATTTTATTAACAAGACAATATACTGTATGCATGTTTACATTAAATATATATTTTTAAGTAAAAAATTATGAGTCACCTTATAATTTGTGGTGAAAAGCAATTTAAGAATGTTCCCAAAAGTCCCTGTGTCATGCATCATTTCAATATATTTTTTTTTAAATAGTTCTGATCAATTATGTAAACATTGATAGAGTTATGGTGGTTTTTAAGGTAAAAAATAGACTAAATAAAAAAATGACTGTAGGTTGGTAGCCTTAGCCTACATTAACATATCAGTTAACAAAATGTACAAATATATACTGTGAAATATATGGACACCAAAATGCCTCTCATGATGCTTAGAAAGTTTTAGAGTGAAATTGCACAGTCGCTAGTTTAAGTTTTGTGCTTTAAATTGAACAAAAACATTTAGTCTAACATCTGTTGGAACTACATTTTTTATGTATTACACATTCTATTGATAATATAATTAATTACATAAACATGTATATTGTAATAAAACATACAAAGTACAATAATATGCTTGTTGTCTCTGTCACAGAACTGCCCTTCACAGACTTCTTGTATGAAATTGAGATGGAATCATCAAGCATCTCTGTGATCGATGAGATGAGGAGATATTTTCAGAACATCACCTTTCCACTTCAGTTAGATGAGCTGGTTGAAGTATTAGATGTGGACATCACAACAGGTGAAGAATATCACATGACCTTCATGAGCTTCTGAACACAAACACAGCTGTTCTGATCTGTTAAAAATGACCGTATGTTTACGTTTTATCCTTTCTTAGTGTGCAATTTCAGTGACAGTGGATACAAGTGTGTATGTGAGGATCAGTATTTCTGGCCGTGTGAAAAGTGCACAGAATATGGGAGCTGTGATGACATCACTAACAACACATGTAGCTGCATCAATGATATTCCAAGTGATAGACAGTTCTGTCAACCAATCAACGAGATAACAAGTAAAATAGTTTTATACATTTGCAATCTCACAGAAGACCTCAGATATTGTTACAAATTATTTCTATCCATTCTCATCCTTTTCCTGGAAGATAACACTGCATGTGGGCAACCATCAACAGGTACATAAAAACATATGATTTAAATCCCGAAGTACATGTAACTGCTGCATTTTCATGATTATTGGAAGAGAAGAGTGAATATTCCTAACTCTTTTTATCTTTCCTACACTCATTCCAGTTCCAGCTGAATATCTAACTGAAATTCAGATAGATGCCGAGAATACTTCCATCATTGATCAGCTGATGAGCTATTTGATGTCTTTCAGTTTGCCCTACAAAATCAGTGACAGCACTAACATCACAGAAATCAACATAACTACTGGTATGAGCTCTGTCTCTGCTTTGACTTGTACTTTATACATCATATATACTGCTATAAATGAATGATAAACTTGTTGATTCTGCTTTTCAGTTTGTTCATTGAACCAAACTCAGTATCAGTGTAAATGTGGGGTCTTTTTGTTTGGCCAAATGACACGTGTCACTCATATGAGGCCTGTGATGACATCATTGATGGTTCATGTACATGTATCAATGCCCTTCCAGTGGATGGACAGTTCTGCCAGTTAAAAGAAGGTGAACCATTACATTCATAAATCTGAAAAACAACAGAACAACAAAACAACAAAATATAACTTTTTATATTTGACATTTGACTTGTAGCAACCCAATGCAATTAAATATCATGGACAGTGATTTCACACTTTTAATTTAAACACACTTTTAATCTTAAACTTAATTGGTTATCTTTTCTTTATATCCGGTATACCGATAATTTAACTGTAACCATTTTAGTGAGTCTCTAAAGAAAAGTTTCCAACAACAGTTTTCACAGTAACTTATTTAATGAAGTGTTTGGATAATTTCTCAACTTGAAAAAAAAAACAAAAAAAAACAGCAATTAATTAAAATGAGAAATGTGTAACAATTTATTTTGCCATAACCAAAAACATTTTTATATATTGGTAGTCAAATGATCATACAGATATTGTGTCAGAAAGCAGAAATAAAAATTGGTTTAGCATATAGTAATTGGACACTGGTGTATAAAAATAATCTGAAACAGAATCGGCTGATCTCCATTGCAGAGTAAGAACTTTCATAAAAATACAGCAACACAACAACATTCCAAAAGAAGGCCGTGGCATCAAGAAATACCTGTTTTTGACAGTGAGGGTGCATAGTTTTACTTTTGTTCTGCTATACTTGCTTCTTTTCTTTTTTTTTTTCTTTGCAGCACCACCTTCTAACTACGAGATTGACATTGATGTGAGATTCTTTGACTTGTTCCTGGTGAACTACTTAAGAAGTCTAATCACAAACATCAGCCTGCCTCTCATTCTGAGCAACAGCATAAATATCACAGATGTCGCCGTGACTACTGGTGAGAGCAGAAAGCTTCGTTACATCAGTGTTTGCACAAAACTGAGTAATATTAATACGATTAGTTTTATATATCTTATCAGGTATGTAGATAGACTTCATAAAATCATCAAATGTGGGGTATTTTGAGCTGAGACTGTATATTTCCTTCTGCGCCACTGAATGTCTTTGGATATAAACATACACATAAACACAAAGTTACTCCCATAATATATTTTTACCTACAAATGCAAAGATTCAGAAATGCTTTCTTGGTTTTACACGTAACACTGATAATTTTAAGTGACTTCTATTGATTTTATGAATATAGCCAAAAAGTCGCCATAATTTCTTTTGTTCACAGTGTGTGGGTTAAATGGAACACAATATGAGTGCAAGTGTGAGGAGCGTCATGTTTGGCCCAATGACACCTGCAGGGCCTATCATGAGTGTGATGAGATTGTGGGAGGCACTTGTGGATGTATTCAACCTCTCCCTTCAGAGGGTCCGCTTTGCCAGAGAGGTAAGAAATCCCATTAGATCACAAATGTACTGATTGTAATTGTAGTAACATGACCAGTATGCTTTTACTCAGTGACACTTGACACGTTTTGGTGTTTTAGAAATCTTAACATTATTGCAATAGCTTCTCACTCTTCTTTTTTTTTCTAGACATCAATGAATGTGAGATGCAGTGTCAGTTTGTGGTCAATACTCAGATTGTATTAACATCATTGGGAGTCACATGTGTTCATGCTGGAGTGGATTTAATACCTCCAATAAAGACAGTCCTGTGAGCCGCAACAACTCATGTCAGGGTGAGTATTATCAACTGATTTTGTTTTCTGTTTTTGTCTCATAAAATTGAGAGTACACAGTTGCTATTTCTTTACAGTTTGTGTGAATACTAGTGTGAGTTTTAGTTGTTCCTGTTTGAGGTGTAACATCACCAAACAAATAATTATTTTTTATTTTTTACCGTCTTGGAATTATAATATCAATACTTTTGTTTAGATACCAGAAGTCTTTCATGTCTTTAGACCTTTTACCTAATTTAATACTGTAAACGTAATAAGTTTTAATTTAAAAAAAAATTTCTCCATAGATATAGATGAATGTCTGGTCAGTCCACTGTATGTGGTCCAGACTCCAACTGCACAAATGAAAGAGGAAGTTACAATTGCTCATGTTTGGATGGATTCACTGAAACAAACTCAAGTCTCACCATCAGCATCAGTAACCCGTGTAGAGGTAAATCCTATAATCACATTTATATACAGTCTAATATTTGGAAAATAACCTAGTGTAGTTTTTTAGACTTTTCATTTTTTGCAATAAAATCATATTTAACACTGTTTGTTGTTTAATTAACAATTGGAATCAATTAGGTGTTTTTTAACTGTTGCATACTACATTTTATTCGTCCTCTATAGTTACCAAAACATAAGAGAACATAGATTTGCATTAAAGTGACATTCATATTTCAGTGTTCCTATAACAACAATACCTATTTTCATACTGTCTTGTAATATAGATGTTAATGAATGTCTAAAGACATTAGAGTTTTGTGGTCCAAACTCTCGTTGCACCAACTCAATTGGGAGTTACAACTGTTCCTGCTTGAGTGGGTTTACTGTAACAAATATGAATCAACCAATCAGCATCAGTAACCCATGCAATGGTGAGCATGTAGAAAATATACTTCATGAGTACTTGATTTATATTGTAAGTAAATTTGACAGAAATATCAATTCAATCTATTATATGGTTTGGTGTGTGCTTCTGTCGTTTCTGTTTTCAGCCATGATAAAAGCTGCTTAAATACATAATCAAGTTGTTTTAAAAAAAGAACTGTTACATGAAATCCTATTGGCCTGAAAAAATCATTGTCTGTTAATAATTTTCTTTTGTGAACTTTGATTATTGTATTTGTTGGTAAAAGGCATTGTCCTGATTTCTTTTTTTTAAATCTTTTTTTCTACAGTGACTCTACCTTTGACTGAATATCTGATTGAAATTCAGATCAATAGTGTGGATAGTAGCGTCACTGATCAGCTGAGGACCCTTCTGATGTCTTTTAATTTGCCCTACATAATCAGTGACAGCACTAACATTACAGAAATCAACATAACTACTGGTACGAGCTCTGTCTTGCTTTGTATTCTTAAATGGCTAAGAATAAACTCTATACATCATGAATACTGACATCAATTATTTGATGTTTGGACTCTTCTTGTGCTTTTCAGTGTGTTCATTGAACCAAACGCAGTATCAGTGTAAATGTGAGGGTCTGTTTGTTTGGCCAAATGACACGTGTCACTCATACGAGGCCTGTGATGTCATCACTGATGGATCATGTACATGTATCAATGCCATTCCAGTGGATGGACAGTTCTGTCAAGGTGAGACACTGGCCTCATTCTGCAACAACATCAGTTTCATCCCTTTAATTAATTTGATCTGTTTTTCCTGCTTTTATTTTCCTGCATTTTGCTACTAGGATTGACAGACTGATTATGTGCTTGTTTTTGATTGCAAATAACTCTATTAACAACACATTAATGTTCTTTTAAATTATACACCACAGGCTACAAAGGTCAGTTCTTTTAAATTATACACCACAGGCTACAAAGGTCATTTAAAAAAAAAAAAATAGTAATCATTTTTTGTTTTTTTAAGAATTGAATTACTTGGACTAATTGTTCGGCTCAACCTGCTTCAGTTTTTTTGTTTTTGTTTTGTTTTTTGCAGTACTGCTTTCTAACTACTGGTTGACATTGATGTGAGATTCTTTGACTTGTTCCTGGTGAACTACTTACGAAATCTCATCAGAAATATCAGCCTGCCTTTGACTCTGAGCAACAGCATAAATATCACAGATATCGACATGACTACTGGTGAGAGCTGAATGTTTGATCATGTCACATACTAAGATGAGTTCAGTATTAGGACAAATTGACAGTTTGAACACAAATTAATCAATCCTATTCTATTACAGTGTGTGGGTTAAATGGAACACAATATGAGTGCAAGTGTGAGGAGCGTCATGTTTGGCCCAATGACACCTGCAGGGCCTATCATGAGTGTGATGAGATTGTGGGAGGCACTTGTGGATGTATTCAAGCTCTCCCTTCAGAGGGTCCGCTTTGCCAGAGAGGTGATTCGTCGAATTTGCATTATCACGGATTTGTGATGTTGTAGTTGTATAATAGTCTCACATATTCAGGTTTTTTTCTAAATATTCTATGAAAGTTTAAAATATTAAAATATTTTTTCTGAAATGCGTTTCTTTTCCAGATATAAATGAATGTCAGATCAGTCCATCTGTATGTGGTCCAAATTCCACCTGCACAAATGAAATAGGAAGTCACTATTGCTCATGTATGGATGGATTCACTGTAACAAACTCAAGTCTCCCCTTCACCATCAATAACACATGTACAGGTATATATAATCTATAAGTATAGATTTTTGTTTGAGTTTTGCTTATGCTTGTTATTATAAATTTAGGCAAAACACATATGGTAAATATATATTTTTAATTACATGACATTATGTTTATTTATTTTTTACATTATTTATTACATGACCATCACATTGTTTAACCAACACAATTGAAAGTCTGTTACATCTGTTCCTCCTTGAGTAGGTTTAATGTAACAAATAGGAATCAAGCATGTAAAAATTATGTAGGCTCACATGTAACAAATTTAAGTTAAACAAATGAATGGAGCTTAAGTGTAGTTCAGGCAGACCACGACATGACAGCCAGCCATCAGCTGATGCTCAACTGATCTGTAAGTCCTCCCACTAGTTGTCAACATCTTAATAATAATAATAATAATAATAATAATAATCTAATTAGAAAATGATTCTAAATATTGAGATATTGGTCTGAAAAAATGTGTTATTCCCCTTCCAGATATAAATGATTGTTTGTCATTTGTATGAGTTCCAAATTTGTCAATGCCTTTAGGCTATGAATATGTTACAAGATTCTAAGAATTTATGTAGCCTAGGCTTTATAATTTATAGAATTTATATAAGAAAATATGTTGAAATTTCAATCCAAGTCATGTCAGTTTTTTTTTAGTTCCAACAGTAACACTATCAACAATACCACAATTAACAACAACACCATCAACGCCACCACTACCAACAACAACAATACAATTAACCCCAACACAATCAACAATACAATTAACACCAACACCATTAACACCAAACCAACACCATAAACAGCAACAACACCATCAACACCATCAACAACAATACAATTAACACCAACACCATCAACAACAACACCATCAACAACAATACAATTAACACCAACACCATCAACAACAACACCATTAACGCCAACACCAATACCATCAACAACAATACAATTAACACCAACAACAACACCACCATTAACACAAACACCATCAACAACACCATTAACCCTAAAACAGGCAACATGCACCACAGGATACATATTCTTTAGGCATGAGAAATAATTTTTCATTCAGTACTGTTGTCAATCTCATAGTTGAGTCTGTTTGGAGATCTGGGTCACATGACTTGGTTCAAATTTTTCTGTGCTCGTTTTGTCAGTTTGACCTAAAGCAAACATGTCCACCTATAGTGCTGGACATTCTGACTTTGTATAAAGTAGGCATATATTAATCTTTTTCCTGAAAAAAATAATTCCTGCTAATATTAATTGTGAACATTGTATTAAGATTTTGAAATAGAAAATAAAGTCATTTGTTGATTGTGCTGTTTTTTCTTACAGCATTTTGAAAAGTATGTATGCCCTGAGATACATTGCCAGATTAGGGTATAAAAAAGGATTATCCACAGTATTGACAATGAATGGGGTCTCAAGGTAAACTGGGCCTCCTGTACCCATGGCATTATTGCACATTCCGGGATGATGGGTTAGGGGTGATTTGTGGGTGGTGGGAGGGCCAGTAGAAGTCTTGTTCCTGGGGCGGGGCCCTTAGAGAAGATCCTTATAGTCCCTCCTAGCCTCAGTGCCCCATGTACACAGTCCCCCTTTTCAATCTATGTCTTTTGAGTTAAAAATTGTGCAAATGATAATATTCAATTCTGATACTAAATATAATATAATATTCAAATAAAACTGATATTATTACATTTAGTCGACTACATCTTTGGATTTTTACATGATATTTACTTGCAGAGTGTCACACAGCTGATTTTATGGTAAAACAGGGGTGTCCAATACTGCTCCTGGGGGGTATCGTCCTGCAGAGTTTAGTTCCAACCCTAATCAAACACACCGGAAAAGTCTAACTAAAGTCTTCAGGGTTACTTAGAAAATTATAAGATGTATCATAAATCACATTATATGATTGATTAGGGATGGAGCTAATGTCAAGACAAAACTGTTCAGCAGTGAAAAAATATGAATAATAAGAAATGTATATGCCTCACTTTTAGGACACTTATACATGTCATACATGCAGCATATTTAGCATATTTCATTTTTTTTTTTTTTTTTTGCATCAAACAAATCACATAAACATTGATGATTTGAGCCTTTTAAAACCCTAATAGGGAACGTATCCTGGGAGATACAACTCATAAAATCCTATCTATATCAAATATTTAAAACATTTCTTTGGATATGTTTTACTTAAAGGCAGGGTAGGCAGGATTTTTCTAAAAAACTTTTTCCCAAATTTGTTTAAACTGTCTTTATATACCAATACATAATTAAAATGTAAGTACTCTGATAAAGAGAGTATAAAAATCGAGTGTCTGTAGTCCTCTCAGGACTGCAATAAACACAGCTACTTATTTCATTCATTCACTCCCACCCCCTCCCTTCTGGGCTCCTTCCAAAGCCACGCCCCCAAAACACATGAACGCGCGATGCCGACGGTTTAGCTGGAGGAGGACGCGTTTGCCAGCGCCGAGCGGAGAGGAGCGCAGTGCATGTAGTGACATCATGTCAAAATCACATGTAATAAAATAAAACTTTATCATTATGAATATAAACAACTAACATGGCTGTTAGTACTCACTATCAAGCTAGCATATCGATACTGGTAAAGTTTAAAATATATTGAGTTTGGTTCGGTAACGAGCTAGTAACATATAAGGCAAAGCTAAAAACAGGTTCCATTGATACACGTTTTCCCATTACCATCAGTTACATTGTGATGAAGGTGAATTTCGTGTAAGATTCATAACATATACGGTGTTTTGCATGTAAGAGCTTCCACGATGAAAGCACTGTTGGCTCTGATGAGGACAACGTTACACTCCGGTGACAAGTATCCTATCTTACTAGTTCCTTTTTTTGCCTTGTTTGCCTTCGCTGACTGTATATGCAGGTACTGGGAATTTTGACTGCTCTTTCTCTGCCATAATTGTGATTCTTCCTAGCTTCTGTGCCTCTCTCCGTGCCTCTTCCCCTCCTCGAATCAAACGGGTGCGCGCATGTGGGCAGCTCCTGTAGCAGCAGGGGTGGTTAGCCATGGTAGCGAGGGAGAGTGACAGTCGCCCAGCCAATCATTTCATTCGTTCCGAATGGAAATTAGTAGCTGTGTTTATTGCGCCCTGAGAGGACTACAGACCTCGATTTTTATACTCTCTTTTTCAGAGTACTTACATTTTAATTATGTATTGGTATATAAAGAAAGTTTAAACAAATTTTGAAAAAAAAAATTGAAAAAAACTGCCGACCCTACCTTTAAGTCCAGATGATATTAAAAGTGACATGAAATAATTGAATAAAAATGTTCCACTCTTGTCTGTTTTAGCGTTAACAACGCCATCAACAACACCATCAACAGCAGCAGCAACAACAACAACAACAACAACAACACCATCAACAGCAACAACACCATCAACAGCAGCAACAAAATCAACACCATCAACAGCAGCAACAAAATCAACACCATCAACAGCAGCATCAACACCATCAACAGCAGCAACAACATCAACACCATCAACAGCAGCATCAACAACAACACCACCATCAACAGCAGCATCATCAACAACAACAACAACAACAACAACACCATCAACACCAACACCATTAATTCCAACACTATCAACAACACCATTAACACCAACAAGAATAACAACGGCAACAGGTATGACCATCAAATTCTGATTTATAGCACAACTGTATGATGATGGTGAAAATTTGTATTAGTATTGAGAACTGTTGCTGAAACCTGTTGATTAAATTGACACTTACTGTAAGCTATTTTAACAGATATTATGCCTGTGACAACATATTATGTAAAAACCAAGATATTGAAAACCAGTCATCAAGTCAGATTATTTCACATGTTTGGTTTCTAGAAATATAAAGACTTGCTTTTCATGTTTAGGAAAACAAATTATAGGTCGACAAATCCTTTGCTCTTTAACTGTTTGGTTTCATGCAGGAAAAATTTGATTAATATTTTTGTTGTATTCAGTGCCAACAGCAGCACAGACAGGTACTGTGAATATACATTTAAACATTGCACAAAAATAAATTATTTCTGGATTAAGATGATATTTTGTGTTTGCAAAGGCACAAAATTGGTATAATGCATATCAAAAAAATTAATAGGAAATAATTTTCACCAATGTTCATTTCGCAACCCTTAGTAACTGGGTAGTATAAATATTTTGTATTAGTATTGTTTTAAGGATTGAGGATTGTTTTTAAAACCTGTTGATGCAATGCACATAAATGTGCATTTGTTTTTTTACAGTTATTGAAATGTCAATGACATTAAATATGAATTTTGACTCCAGTCTTACTGACCGGAATAGCGAGACTTACAAAGATTTATCTGGAAAAATTGAGACAGCAGTGAGTATTCCATGTTTCATATTTAATGAAATGTTTGTCTAATTTATGAAAATGAGCATTTAATTTTTGATACTTTACTAAACCCAGCTCGGATTTAACTTTGAAGTCATAACATACATTTTTATTCATTTTAGTTTCTTTTGAATTATGTATGTATTTTTCTCCAACCACCACTTAACGGTCAGAAACAGTCATAGTTTTTGGGTACTTTTGATTTTTACAGATTGACACAAGTTATTTTAATAAGCTAACAGGCTACATTTCTGGAACTACAAAAGTCTCTAGATTCAGGTATGATCTACCATTTAAATTTTTACTTTTTTCACTCAACATTGCCACTTATTCACTACCTTTTCAAACAAATCCAATGTTACTACAGTATCTTCACATCGGTGTGGTTTGTGTTTTGCTCCACAGGCCTGGTAGTGTTATAGCAGATTATACAATAAATGCAACATCAAACAACCTTGATTTTAGAGCGCAAACACAGATGTTTCTGTCTCTCTAAAAGCACAAGGAATCGTTTTAGCTGAAGATGCTTTTGCTCGGAGTGGTAAGGGTACTCAGTGCCTAATGTAAAACCCTTCACATTTCCTAGTTCCATCATTTATTATGTTGTTGTTTGTTTTTGTTCATTGTTGGGTGATATGAGTTGTATGGTTTTTATTTTCAGAACAAAAGGACTTCACAACAGATGAATTATATCCTCTGCAAAAGCTGGACCTGAATTGTCCACCCTCAGACTTTGCAAAGGGACCAATAACATGGATGGTGAATAACAAAGATCCTGCACTGGACAACACAAGTACGTAATTTCAAACAACAATAGCATTCTCACTGTGAAAAACACTAGTGAAAGTGACAGTGGTGAGTAACGTGGGGTTTATTTTTGTCTAGTCTGATATCTTACATGGCAAAGTGCCTGACTGCTGTTAGTCCTGTTTTAAAAAGCAGACTACTGTAAAACTTTACTATAGTTTTATTGAAGTATTAGCACTGATATACTATAGCATAAAATTATACTATACCATATATGACATAGATCAAACAACCAAAATTAAGCTACACTTCCAGGACGTTGTCACGAACGTTCTCTCATTTACAAAGTATTATGCTTATAATTATAGTAATAATTGTTCATTATGATTTTTCCCCCTCATGCAGGTCGATATGCATGCATCATACAAAAAAATGAAATACCGTACATTCAATGGCAAAACGTTGTTATTAAACAGCGCCCCACTATCATTGTGGGTGATCCTAACCGTGTTTTTCCATGTGAAGACAACACTGTCCAACTGAGATGTTCTGTTGATGCTGGCTACAGTATTGAGTGGGTCCTGAATGAAGCAGTACAAGTTTCAGGTTGTACATACAAATTGTCAGTACAAGTTACTTGTCATTTAAACATTCGATAAAATCCTCTGTGTTATTAACATGTTTTCTATATGCATTAGGATATGGCATGATCATATTTAACTATAATAGGCCTACTGAAAATGTGAGGAGGAAACCTTTACATGCCGTCTCAAGGGTCTGACACAACTACAGAATTACAGTTACAGCTGGAGCAGAGTCAAAGTAAAGACAAGCACAGAACGTAAGCCTTCAGTTTCTTATTTTTTTCAGTATCAAATTACTTTTTACTGTTATGCGATTGAATGATTTTAACAAACTAGCAGACTTTTCTTTCCATTGCATCACACTTGATCTTGTGGTGTTGACTTTTTTTTGGTTCTGTTACTGTTATAAACCCTTGCCTTGCTATTTCTGACGTTTCTGAATAGTGTGGGGTACCCTGCAAGTCCCAAATGTAATGTGATCTTTTTTCTGAAAGAAGTTTCCTAAGTTTCCTTCTGACTGCCTCTTTCTCCAGTTTATGAATGTAAAAATGAAGAACTTGGACTTGGAAACTCAAACGACCAGAAAACAGGAATCTGTGAAAATGGCTTTAAAGGCACCATAACTTACAGATGTGAATCAAATATGTGGACACGAATACAGGACAACTGTGTGCTTGAAGTTATTGACACATTTAAAAGCAAAGTTAAGGTAATCTATTGATCCTGTATTCAATTTACAATCATATGGCCATTTTAAAGGAACACGCAGACTTTTTGGGACTTTAGCTTATTCACCGTGTCCCCAATCACTCCGCAGAAGTAGCAGTGCTTCGCCTTATGAGAATAAGAATGTATACGGTTAGAAAATGGTTGTGTCTCATGTGACTTTGTTATTCGTACATGCTGTGACTATACAAATCACAACATGTAAATAGGAAAATGTTGGCGTTATTTTGTCACTTATTGGGAGCAGTATGCTAGCTGGAGCCATTTACCTCCAGTCTTTGTGCTAAGCTAGGCTAGCGGTAGGTGCGTCAGACAGAGTTACAGCACGCACGGAGATGAAAAATGTATGTATGGACTTATCTAACTCTGGGGGATGCGGTGAATAAGCTAAAGTCCCAAAAAGTCGGCGTGTTCCTTTAAAATATTTCTAATATTTTATTTTTGTGTATTTTTCAATTTAGTCCTTGATTGTGGAGGAGATTCCAGAGTTTATGGCTAACCTCAGTAGTGTCACAGCACAGAATAGTATTAATATAACACAGTCTTCTGCTACTGTCCAAGCAATTGTGGATATACTCTCTAACATTGCTGATTTGTCACAAGCTACTTTCATCAATAAGCCAGTTATGGAGGTTTGTATATTCACATTCTTTTCTGTAGAATTTACTGTATAGTCATTGTATGCTTATTGAATTTAATAAGATAATGTCTATTAAGATAAACTAGTGGTGATTCAGTACAATAAAGTTGGCCTAATTGTGTTGTGCAATAGCCACCCTTAAAAAAAATAAGTATTCTTCAATTTTATTTAAGTACAGTATACTTAAGTACAGTTCAAGTACATCTTGAAGTATACTAGTAAGTAAACTAATATGTGCTATTAGTATTGTAAGTCTGCTATTCCAATACTACTTGGGACTAAACTGGCCGACTTTTTAAGTGTATAAGTAGGTTTAAGTATAACAGTTGTAATCTTTGAGAAAACTAAGTTTTTCATTTGTACTGCAGCTATACTACAAGTGAAATTATAGGAATTTGTTTAGTTTACTAGTTAAATACTTGTAACACATTTCTTTAGTTTATGAAAGTACACTTTGAAGTGTCTCACTAAACTACTAGTTTAGTTGTTTTACACTGCAATTATGTAAGATTAACATCATACTAAGTTTGCTATATATTATTTATGAACTTTAAGTATACTACTATGTTCCTATTTAGATATTAATTTTATTATTGAAATATACCTTTAAAGGCACAATATGTAATTTTTTTGCTTTAAAAATTGCAAAAATCACTATATCTATGTTATATATATTTTTTAGTTGTGTACTTACATTATCCCGACTGTTTCCAACAACTTTCAAACCAGGAGAAATTTTAATTAAATTTTTAGACACGGCACGTTTCTTTATTTCCGTTTTGTCGCAGTCAATGGCGTCATATCCGCGTTGTCCCTGGTTTCCGCTTGTACTGCCATGGTAACCAGAGCTATGAACCAGAGCCCTCTGATAGTAACCAAGACGACAGACGTGGACCACTGTAGTTCGCAATATCTATCTGCACGCTGTTTGTTATTTCGTTCAAACATTATGGACCATGGCAAGCAGACTTTGGATAAAAAAGGAGAACTAAACTGAGAATCAATATCAGCGCGGTGTTTTCGAGATGCCTAGAGCTCCCATAGACAGTATATAAACGAGAGATCCACGTCCGAGACTTCGACCGCTTCTACATGTACTTTATTAAACAGGTGAGCACATTTACATAAAACTAATCGAAAATTTCAGATGGCACTTAGAGGCTTTTGCATCTGAACTCTTCATATATTGTGCTAGGGGAAAGTAATTTTCCCCCCAGGCAGTCAAAAACAAATGGGTTCATTTAATCGATGAAGGAAAATGTATTTTAAAGCCACGTCATTAAAGTCCACCATATAACAAAGTCCTCAACATCATTTTCTTAAGTCCGCTCACCTTGTCGAAGGTGGAAGAGATGAGAAACTGATGGATACATTTTTGGGTGGCCTAGTATTCTGTAAAGGATCCATTGGAGAATTGCTGAATCCAAGTGCAGTGCAGTGCAGACACCCCGACACAACAGTTACAGGAAAAATACTTGACAAAGACAAATGGTAAACATGGCTTAAATACACAAGGACTAGTGACTAAAAACACACCTGTGAACATTATTAGACAATTAACCAATGACAACATGACACAAGAGACTAGGGAAGCACATGGCAAGATCACATGACAAGACAGAAACATGACTGTAACATGACATTTTAACCCAAAACAAAACTATACCTTACAGTCATGGATTAAACTGGTTTATTATATTATATTATATTATATTATATTATATTATATTATATTATATTATATTATATTATATTATATTATTATTTTGTGAAATTATTTATTAAAATGTGTGTCCTGTTAGATTATCCAAATATCTTATATATCAATATTTCCACATTTTATGGGCTAAACTTTATCACATTAAAAAAAAAATTATATTATATTCAATTTTCAGATTTCCTTAAAACAGTGGACATCATTGTATCAGGTAATGTCAGTGATACATGGAACGAATTGAACAAAGGAAACACCACAGAAAACACCAGCATTCGACTTCTGGACGCTATTGAGAAGATAAGTGACCGTCTCAAAGATGAGTTTGTTATCATTGAAACATCTATTCAGCTGAACAGAACTACAATTAAAAACTCATTCAGTATGGCATCAACACTGCCAAACTCAACTACAGAGATTTTCATACCACAGGTTCCTAATGTGAATACCATAACCATCATAATCTTTTCGACTCTTGACAATGTCCTACCTACTCGTGATACTAATAATGAAGTAGGAATTCAGATGTGCGTATCAATGGAGACGTGGTTGTTGTTAAGGTTAATGAAGCACTTAACAACATTTCTTTTGCATTTGATATTACTGATCAGTCTTTGGGAAATCCTCAGTGTGTCTTTTGGAACTTCAGTCTTGACGCATGGGATTCCACTGGATGTAAAGTAAAACCCTCAGGGAACGAAACTGGTAAGATTACATGTGAATGCAACCACACAACCTCTTTTTCAATCCTGATGTCACCGTTTTCCCTGGATAACAAAGCCTTAGCCTTTATAACTTACATTGGTGTAACTATCTCAATGGCCAGCTTGATTTTGTGCCTCATTATTGAGATTATTGTGTGGAAGTCAATGACAAGAAATGACACATCCTACATGCGACATGTCTCCATAGTCAACATTGCCGTGTCCCTGCTGATCGCAAACATCTGTTTTATCATTGGAGCCGCAATCGCAGAACAAGAGCAACCAACATCAGTGGGTCGCTGCAGTCCAGCGGTTTTCTTCATGCACTTTTTTTACCTGGCTCTTTTCTTCTGGATGTTAATTTCAGCGCTGCTGCTCTTTTACCGTACAGTCATGGTCTTGTCCCAAATGTCAAGTTTGACTTTATATTAAAGTTATATTTTGTGTGCTTGATTTAAATGCAAACATTAAAACAATAATTGTAATGCAATTAATTTAATAATTATTATAATCTATTCTAACAATTCAATATAAAGCCTCACACAACACCATAAAATAATGCAAAATAAGTTATTTTCAATGTCATGAATTTGAAATTAACAGCATTATAATAAGTATTATTTACTCATACCATTTTCCTCGTATGTTTGTAACACTTCTGCAGGGATTCTTTATTTTGGTGTTCGGAACTCTTTTAGACAGCAAGGTATGAATTGATTTGTGTCACTTTGCAAGTTGACAATTTGTTATACTGATCTTAGAGGCATTCAGTTCTACTGCAGTGCTTTAACTCATTTTGTCATATATGGTTGCAGGTCCGTGAGGCACTGGCAGGAAGGCTGTCACTAAGGAACCTTACTAGCTCTAACCGTACCAGGGTAAATGCCAACTAAATACATCTTGATCCATGAGTTCTTCCTAATGATAGATGTACTCAGTTGATATCTTAAATCTCTGTATTACAGAGTACTAGTGCAGGACCATCATCTTCAAGCGGGCTGGGTTTCTTTCAAAGGATTCGTAGGAGAAGTAAGTATTGCTATTAAAATGTATACATTATTGGCCAGTTTCACAAACCAGGCTTAAGCCTAGTCCCAGACCCAGCTGTCTGAACTGAAAGCAACTTCCACTGACATATCTTAAAATATGTCAGTGTATTGTTTTGTCTCAAGATGAGACGGGGGAAAAAAAAGAGTAATGTTTTGTCAAAAAAACAAAAAACAGTAATGTTTTATTCTAAGGCACATTTATAAAAGCTTCTTAAATGTCTTAATTGAACTAAGGCCTGGTTTAGTCTAAGCTATGTTGTGAAACCAGGCCTATATATATATACAGTATACTGTATATATCATATGACATGACAAGAATATTTTAAGTAACATAAAAAATAAAAATAACTATTTGCAGATGTGTACAACGTATCTGAAGCAGCAACATCTTCAAACATGTCCAGTGGCTCAGAAACCTTTATGAATGCATAATCAGCTACTCATTAGGGATTAGTTTGCTTTATAGTTCAGCCTTTTCCGAACACATTTTTTAACACTGCAAGTATATGTAAACTGCACTATCTGTTATTGATTTCTGGGAAGAAGTTTTTCTCTGTTCTGAAGTATTAATAAAAATGGCCAATAATCTACAGATCTAATGTTTAATTAAGGATACATTTTATTATAAGGCTGTGATTTGCATGATTGGATGCACTTTCATTTATAACAGAAAAATTATATAAATTATATAGATCTAGAGAAATAGCTTTATTTGTGTTTTCTGGTGTATTTGATGTATTTTTTCTTTGCCATTTTAAATCATCAGTTTTCTTGTCCAGTTGGTGTCATTACATATATCATGCTGTTCTACTCTGTATGGATTATTAAAAAATAATAATAATAAAATTTGTATTTTTAGCTACACCAGAAATTCAATTAATAAAACACTACACTGTATGGATTATTAAAAAATAATAATAATAAAATTTGTATTTTTAGCTACACCAGAAATGAAATGCCTCTTTATTTTACATTTATTTTGGAGTTTATAATCATGGCTTTGTAGCGCTCTTGTTATTTTTAATTGCATTTGGCAATAATGATGAAATAGATCATGTTTCCAAATAATTTATTATTATTTTAAGCCATCACAGTATTAAGGTTACAGTTTCTTATTAATTTCAACAATTCTTTGAGCTTGGTCAACCTCACCTGCATAATATTATATATTATACAAGTATAAGGACTTTGATTCTGAATCCTGTGCTCTCTTTCAGTTCCTGTACTGTACGTATTCAGCAACCATTGTTACCCTAAAAGCAAAACTAACACTTTTGATCAAATTTGATGAGCAAATATAAAGCAAGTTAGCCTAAAAGCTTTGTCAATTATAATAAGGAAAACATTTTTATAGAATATAATTTTTTTTACAGTTGTGCTAGAAAGTTTATGACCTTTACAAAATGTAAGTATACTTTGGCATTAGATCTTTATAAAACAATAAGCATAGGAATATTTTTATATATTTTAATTAAAGAAAACCCTTGTGAAAAAGAAGTGTGCCTAATTGTATTGAAAGCGTAGTTTTTGTGTACTTCAAACTTAAAGTGCCCCTACTATGGATTTTTGAAAATGATCTTTCGTGCAGTGTGTAATGTAGCTGTATGTGAATGTAAACAGTCTGCGAAGTTGTAAAGCTGAAAGTGCATCATAAATAAAGTTAGTTTATCTCAAAAGAAAGAGTCAACTCTGAACCGCCCAAACGAGTCGTTTATTTTTGCGAAGGTATCTTTATGAAGGTAATATGATGCCATAAAGAATCACATGTGCAGGGTAAGATTTGTGAAAGTGTACATAAGATTGCAAGCGTAAATAAAGTTTGCATGCGCAAGAGAAAATTTGTAAAGTTGTAAATCGCCTTTCAAGTGTAAGAAAAAAATATTTGCAGCATTTTACTGTTGTTAAGTGAAATGCATGTATTGTGAAACTGCAGCTTCATGCTTACGCATAATGGGCCCTATTTTAACTATCTGAAACGCAAATATCAAACGCAAAACGCAAGTAACTTTGTAGCCGGATATCGGCGCACGCCAGGAGCGGTTCACAGCCGAGGAGACCGACGTTCTCGTCAGGGCCGTAAAAGACAGAGAAGTGACATTGTATGGGGATGGGAGAAACCCACCCAAATAAGCTTAGGTTAAACAGGCGTACAATAATTTTGGTAAATTCGTAAGCTAGATTTATGCTTATTTTTTCACATCTTCATGGATACCACAATGATTTCCCTCTGTGGAATATTTTTCCTTGTAATTATATATGGTTTGCAAAAATGGCAACTGCTGTGTGTAGATGAGAGAAGCAAAGTGTATGCGCATTGTGTACACGCTACATTATAGCCAAGCATGCACCCTTAAAATAGCATCTGAACGCGCCACTGAACGCACCATTGAACGCGGCGAAGGCTTTCCCAAGTCGAAGGCTCCTTCTAATGCGAACTACCGTTAGTGTTGGCAAGTCCGAGGTTTTCCCGCGGAATTGGGCTACTTTTAAGTTGTTGCTGCGGGTAAACATTTTTTCCGCTGGTTGATTTCAATCCAATGGAAATGGACAGGGCCCGGTTCCCAAAACGTTCTTATCGCTAAGTAGTTCTTAACCTATTCCTTAACCTCTCTCTTAACGTTATGGCACGATTCCCGACACGTTCGTACGCTAAGTATATCTTCTCTAAGTCACACTTTCATAAGGTTGGTCTGGACCATTCGTAAGCTCTTTTGCTTTAAGCCCTGAATTTTGCTTTAAGCCCTGAAGTCCAGCTGCTTGCAGCACTAAGGTTTTTTGCTACAGGGAGCTTCATCGAGGTCGTGGGAGAGGGCTACGGCCTAAACAAGACCTCGGTGTGGAGGTGCGTCCACACTGTCACCAACGCCCTTCTGCGCCATGCCGGGGATTACATCCGGCTGCCGGCAACATGTCAGGAGGTCCAGGAGGTGCACCAGGGCGGTCATGCCATTGCTGGCATCCCCAGAGTCTTGGGCCTGGTGGATGGCACACTCATCCCTATCGCCAATCCATCAGTGATTGATCATGCGTACATATCGCGAAAGGGATACGCGGCCATAAATGTGCAGGTTATAGTGGACCATAGGGGTGTGATCTCCGACCTGGTGGCAAGGTGGCCAGGCAGCACCCACGGCAGTTTTGTCTGGGCCAATTCTGCCGTGGGTGAACAAGCGGAGAGAGAGGGGTTTGGTCAGAGCCTGTTCCTCGGGGATAGTGGATACCCTCTGAGAACATACTTATTCACACCGCGACCAACCCACAGACTCGGGCTGAAAGAGCCTACAATGTTGCACACGTCGAACGCACGCGCAACGTTGTCGAGTGTGCACTTGGCATCTGGAAGCTGCGCTTTCGGTGCCTGCACAAGTCGGCAGGAGGACTGCGCATGAAGCCTCACAGCTCTTGCGCAGTTACGGTGGCAACGGCCATACTCCATAACATGGATGTGCGTGGAGGCGCACCTTTTCCGGAGGGGGAGGAGGAGGAGGTGGAAGCGGATGAGGAGGAAGATGGAGAGGGAGAATTTGAGGTCCTCTATCCTCCACAGAGGGCTGCCCTGCACGCTGCCGGGGTTGAGGCAAGGCACTTTTGATTGCAAATGTTTTTGGTTGATTTATATTTTCTTTTTGGATTAACTTGAGCTATCATTAGCCATCATCCATGATTGAATGGACTTTTCTTTTGATTCATATTATGATGGAATTTGTAGTTTTCTGAAAAATAAACAGGAGTTTCAAACCTTGCATCCATTAAATGTTCTGTGTGTGATTCTAATCCTTTAAACCTTTACTCTATCATGCCATTGTGTCCATTCCATAAGTGCTTTATGCAACGCCAATCATTGACATGCTTCTCTTAAGATTGGCGAAGGAGCCTACACGTTAGAATTTCTGAGTCAAAAGTTGACATATGCCCAAATTACCACGTCACATTGATTCATCTTCATTCATTTATTGGGCATTGAACGCAGGTCACATGGTTGTCAGAGGATTCCCTTTCCGCTGCTTTGCCTCATGCATAGCCTTACGCGTCGTCAAACACACAGATAATGTACATTACAAACAAATGTCTTTATGCAGCCTCTTCAAACAAGCCTTTGGGCCCTATTTTAACGATCTGAAACGCAAGTGTCAAGCGCAAAGCGCAAGTAACTTTGTGGGCGGGTCTTGGGCGCTGTTGCTATTTTCCCGGCGGGATAAATGCCTCTTGCGCCCGGCGCAAATCTAAAAGGGATTGGTCTGAAGTAACTTCATTATTCATAGGTGTGGTTTGGGCGTAACGTGAAATCTATCTATGTATCTATCTATCTATCTATCTATCGTAATGTATGATTTGCAAAAATGAAAACTGCTGCTTCTGTGTAGATGAGAGAATCAAAGTGTGCGTTGTGCACACGCTACATTGATTATGGCCAAGCATGCGCCCTTAAAATAGCATATGAATAACATGCGCAAGGCGCCACTGACTTTAAACTATTTTTTCCTGGTTAGTGGCACAATTGTTTTCTAAACCTGCAAAATAGCATGAAGGAACTTTTGCGCAGGAACATGCCTCCTCTTTGCGCTGAACCGCCCTGGGGAGCGCAAGTGTATTTCCTAACTTACCGACGTGCCTCTGTGGAGGGAAAAGTCCGCTTTGCGCTGGGTGCAAGATAGGGCCCTTTATATCTGAATGTGCACTTAGATTGACACTGCTTAATCTCCTTGTGGATAAATAAGGTATCTCATAGATAGAGCAAGATTTTATGCGTAGGTTTCCAATTGCAATAGAGAATCAGTTGTTGACTCATTAAGGATGACAGAATGACATACAATCTTGTTGATGATCAAGTATTTTTTATGAAAATGCGCATACAAACACACACAGACACGATCACTGGTGTGACTTGCTCAGCATCTATAAAGACAAACGCATACCAAAATCAGATTAGGAACTGTGAGGAAAGGAACATCAAAATCTATAAACCATGAACAACTGGCTCACCTTCAGCTGGCAGCAAGATGGTACCGAGATTGAGGGCCTGTTGAATTGCGCCTCTGCTAGGGCATGCTGCTGCTTGGCCAGTTCCAGCTTGGCACTCTTCAGCTCCAGAGACTGGCGAGCGAGCTCATTTGCTTCGGTCAACTGGCGCTGAATGTCCTGCAACAGGACCAACTTCTCCTTTTCAATGTTCACCAACTCTTCGCTACACCGACATGGTGAGATTGTGGAGCGACGTCGTGATGTCGTGTTGCGAAGTCTTGGCGAAGACGTGTGTACGGGAGGTGGTGGCGCAGTGCACCCTTCCGGCTCGGTGCTGCCAGGTGAGGAGAGTGCTGTAGGTGGCTCGGTGTCTGGGGGCATGGCACATTGGGGGGTGGCGATGACCTGGAACATGAGGCCTGTTCAGCGTCACCTCTTCTAACGTCAATCCCCCCAGGGATTCCATGTGAGACTGTGTCTCCCATGATCCTCAGTGCCTTCTCCTCATGTACTGTTAAGGGTTGCGCCGAACTGGTCCCCGCACCTGTCCTCGCTCGGTCTCTACGGACAGCAGAACCTCTCACCTTAACCTGGCTTGAAAAATCATGCCATTGTTTCCTGACGTCCTGCCAGGACCTTGGTGTGCCTGATCCGGAGGCAGCCATCTTCCGTGCTATGTCGCTCCGTAGCTCTTTTTTGTTGCTGTTGCACAAGTTATTCCGAAAGCTGGAAAACAGTGTCACCTTGTGCAAGCTCACCTCGTCCAGCAAAACTTCAAGTTCCTCTGACGAGAAGCTTGGTGCCCTTTTTTTACGTTGCTTCCCCACCATATTCTGTATCTAACTCTCTCTCTCTGTTCATTGTAGATAGGTTGCTTTTTATTGAAAACATTAACCAATGGCAATCAATACCGCATTAAACAGAAGTAACTGCAGCTGCTTGCCAATCAATTCTGATTGTAAAGTACCTTACCATTAATATAAAAGTGTATTACATAATTTTTAGAAGTCGTTAAACCCATGTCAAGAAGCGGCACAAGTGGATAAGGGATAAGGAGGGTGATGATTAGCGAGGGATACCCGGTTCGTCTACACGTCACAACATATCGTGTGAACATATTACTGACAATTTGAGAATTTAATTAATAGTCTATATTTTACTGATAACTTAAACTATGTTAAAATAAATGTTACTGGAATAATTTGAGGAATGTTTCATTTGCATAGAACGTGTTGTCTTTATTAACGCCGTAATGCACCTTCGCGTGAAGTGGAAAATCGATTCCTGAGCAATCGATGCCAACTAATTCAGCACCTACCCTTGGGACAGCGCCTTTGTAACGTCGAACATAAGAGGCAGCGTGTTAAGAAGCTTCCTAAGGGACACTTCAGAGAACACATTAGGAACATAAACAACTTTGGTAAGATATATCTTTCGAGTCTTCTTAGCGCGCTAAGAGTTAGCGTTATCGGGGAACCGAGCCCAGATTGTTTTCTCTTCTTGACAGATTGGTAGAGAAATAAACTTTTGGTTATGTGAATTAAAATTTGGAAATTAAACAATCGTATACATTATTTATTTTTTTTGTAAGTTATAATTTGTACATTTTTTTATTTTTGTAATGCAAGTTATTACTTGTAAATGTAAAGAAATTATTCTGTACATTTATTTTTGTCATGTCAATTCATTTGTACATTTTATACAAAATAAATTGTTCTATACATTTTCACTTACATTACTTTTTACAACTATTTACAAGATAAGTTACTTTTAAGATAAGAAAAACAAAATAAAAGTTTAAATTAACAGTAGGCTATACCCACTAAACATTGGACGTCGGATAGACGTACAGATCATGTCTATATTTGGTCCGTCGGTCCATGACCAATTCTGGACCTCTATTCGACATCAAATCTAGGTCCACTATTTGGACGTCCAAACATGACCCAACTTGGATGTCATTTTGACGTTCAACATTTGACCTTTGAACTGGGTAATTTTTTGGACGTCTATGACAGGTGCAGTATTTGATGTAATATTTTTTTATTTACAAATATCCACATTGTTGTTATCAACATAATAATTAATATGAATACAGATATAAACACTTCAGATATTATTTATAAACAGACACGATTTATTATGTGTAGGCCTATTTATTTATTCAGTAGGCCATTTTCTTTCTGTTTTTCTTTAACTGGTTTATTTATTTTAACTAGCCTAATCAAGTTATTTATTTTTGCATAAACTGTATGTATTTTTGCATCTGTTTATTTATTTGGAAATGCAATTTGTGGGAAATTATAGTTCAGAAAATAATTTCATGGTAGCCTAGGCCAATCCACTAACTTAAATAGAACCAACAGCAGCAGAAAATTCAAGGACAGCCCAGCACAGCTCTATCAAGGGCATAGAGAGAGAGAGTTGCGACACTCGTTGAACTCACTAGCGAAGTGGTCAAGTGGTTCATGTAAGCCTGTAGAGTTCCCCACACAGGTCACGCTGTCATGTTCTTCTATGGGACTGACAGCAGCGATCGCGAAATTGAAAGGTAAATATAAATGAAAACACATACACAAGTCCTTGTTTGACTATTATTGCATTATTGCATATTTTTAAATGTCAGTTTTACATTTGGAGTGGTAGGGTGACAACTGAAAGCTATATAGCCTATATACAGTAAGTATTACTTAGATACGTTTTGGAGGGAAAGCTTCACGTTCGTGTTAGCATGGGTAGAACAGAGAGGGATTAAGAAAGCAGAGTAGCTAGCAACAGTCCATTCAGCATTTAGTGTCCAGTCCTTTTCTTCTGATGAGGCATGAGTTGACCACAAACCAAGATAATTTTAAGACTAACCCATACACAAAGTACCAAATATATTTAAGAATAACAACTCATACTAAGCCATACACAAAGTATCAAATATATTTAAGAATAACAACTCATTATGCTTGGATGAATGAATGCAATAGTATTTTTATTTATTTTTATTAAACAATGAGTGAGACAACAAGAACAAGTGTGTGTGTGGTCATCAGTTCATGAAGTTGAGGAGAAGTTGTCAACCACTCTCTGTGATGTTCAATGGTGTCATGTTCATGGTTACAACTAATATTTTATAGATCAGTGGTCATACCATGGTTTGCTGTGCAGCTTTTGGATGCTCCAATCGGTCTGAGAAGGGTTACCAAATGTATGGCTTCCCCAAAGACCAAGAGCGCAGGAAAAGATGGATGGCAATGGTCAGCCGTCAAAACCTGCAAATGACAGGGTCCAGCAACAGACAAAAACTATGTCATGTAGGTGACATCACTTGCTAGCATTTCAAAGGGCATCATATTTGTAAATGTAGAGAATTATGACTTTTCAATGATATTTGAAGTACAATGGAAACTGACCTTACAAGCCTACCTACAGGTACACTTTGAAGATGACCAATTACTTCCACAAAAAAAGGAGGCAAAGTGAAGTTGAGGCCAGATGCTGTGCCAACAATATTCATTCACCGGCCTAAGCCGAAGAGGTGGAAACCCCCTTCAGTGAGGGTGCCTCCAGCACCAATCCAAACTACAACGGACCACACATATTACAAAAAATGTAAATTCGGAATGGTACATGCAGCTAACAATATTCTCCATTTCATATAATTCAATGATTATTCATATTAGTAAAGCCAGCTTCAAAACAACCAGTGGGCAGGGATTCTCTGAGGATTTGCATACAAAATGTAGATCTACAAATTTCAAAATTTCTACAATTTCTACAAATTAACCATTGCCAATAGATTAACTTATTCATTGTATTAGTTTCTGATTGTGATGAATGTTTGATCCACGTTACAGTAATGTTTCACTTTAATTTATTTTATTTTATTTAGGAGTGTAGTGTACCCTTACATTGTAGATGACAGTAGGTGCAAAGGCAAAATACATATAACAGCAACATTACCTTGTTATTGTTACAGAGATTGAGGGAGAAAATGAGGTGGATTTCGAGGGCAATGAAAGGGACATGACAGGAGACAGAGAGAGCAATCAAGAGGCCCCTTTGCCAGGGGCAGGTGATCCAGGGATGTTTGTGCCGAGGGCCAGTCAGTCAGGGGCCAGCAGTGAAGAGACAGTTTGCCAGGGCCAGTTGCTCCAGAGACCAGACTGCCAGGGACTGATAGGGGGACTGTGGAGGACCTAATAAGGCAACTTAAATTGGAGAAATTAATGAGAAGGAGAGCAGAGAGGGCTCTTGCACAACAAAAAAGAATTAATTTGGCGCTAAGAAAGATGAACAAATTAGTTAACCAGAAGTTCACACAAATGTTTAACAGAGACCAAATTAGAGCCCTTGGACAGGAAAAGAAGAAAGGAATACGGTGGGGAAAGGAGACAATTAAAAAGGCAATACAAATACAATTTACCGCTGGCTCCACTGTTTATAAAACCCTCCAGCAAATGCAGATTCCACTGCCAACATCCGCACGCTGCAAAGGAGGATGCAGCATGTAAAACTGGAGCCAGGAGTTTTGGGGGAAGTGTTTGAGATGCTGAGGCTGAAGGCAGGTGGCATGAGTGAAATGGAGAGAGAGTGTGTGCTCTCCTTAGATGAGATGTCCATTACTCCAGGCGTGGAGCTCCATGTGGGAACTGGGAAACTATTTGGCAATATCATGCTGCCTGACCATGAAGGACAAGCAACGCATGCACTGGTGTTTATGCTGGCTGGAGTTACAACACGGTGGAAACAAGTTGTGGCTTACCACTATAGCGGCAATTCCACCAAAGGCGCAGTTTACCGGCCCATCATAGTCAGCATTGTTGAAGCAGCAGCGTCTGTAGGGCTTCATGTGCTCAACATCACCACAGACATGGGGAGCCCCAATAGAGCAATGTGGAAGTCCTTTGGGGTGACCTGTGACAAGCCATGGTTCCAGCATCCTGTTGAGCCAAACCAACGCCTCCATTTCATGCCTGACGTTCCTCACCTCGTCAAGAACTTGAAGAGTGCCATTATCCGTGGTCACATCATCACCATACCACAGGATGTGGTGGAAAAGGAGCAGCTGGCCTCCAATGAGGTCTCTGTTGCCCCCTTAAAGGATCTGGTGTCCTTCCAAGAGGGCATGGCACTTAAGCTGGCACCCAATCTGTCAGAGGTGTCCTGGAGCCTAGCCATTTTGAGAAGATGAAGGTGAGTTCAGCAATACACGTATTCAGCAAATCAACAAGTGCCGCCCTGAGGTACATGGTGGAGGAGGAGCGCAGACCAGAGTCCTACCTTACAACATCATTGTTTTTAGAGAAGATGGAACACTGGTTTGACCTCATGTCGTCCCGCAATGTTGTTACTGCCCTCAGTCATTTCAAGATGGAAGAGTATGAAAAGGCCATCAGCTTCCTCCGCGACTCGATCCATCTTTTTCAGAGCCTGAAAATCGGTACCCAGGGCAGCTGGAAACCTGTCCAGACAGGACTGGTAATGGCCACAATACTGAGGTCCAGCAAGATCTGTTGAGAGAAGGGCACAAATTTGTTCTTACAAGCCGGTTCACTCAGGACTGCCTAGAAAATACTTTTTCTTGCATACGTCAGAGGAACTCTGTCCCGACCCCTGTGGAGTTCCACTATGCACTAAGGGCTGTCACTGTGGGGCAGTTCCTCTCGACAACACATACTGGCAGTTACCTGGATGATGCCTCAGACAACTTGGCAGACTTCCTGGACACCCAGAACAGCAGCTGCAGTGCTTCTGAGGTTGTGAGAGTGGAGCAGCTGTTAGACCCATCACCACCTGACTTGACAAAGACCGAGTCCTGTGTCCTCTACCACCTGGCAGGATACATAGTGAAGAGGGTCATCGGTTTCTCACTCTGTGGGGAATGCCAGTGTGCACTGGTTGAAAAAGTTACCAACACCACAAGTGAGAGAGCTCTTTTACTAGAGTTAAAATAATTTAAAAGGGGTGCATTATACCGGCCATCCGATTAAGTGTTCACTCTCCTGCGGAACGTGGAGCAGCTGTTCCGTTTGCAGACGAGTGATTCCCTCATGGAATCCTCCAATGTAGTGGCACAGCTGGAAAGAGAGGCCATGAGTCTGGACAGCAACCTTCCCTCATGCCATGAGCTGAAGAAAAAAATCCTGTCGACATATATCAGGCTGAGGTTAAGGATCAATCAAAGTGCATCAGGGCTGAGAGGAAGGTAAACAACCGTAATAAGGAGTACCTTGGCAGCAAGAGTCAGACTAAGAAGGCCATTTCAACACAGCAGATTTCCTCAGCAAAGGGCATAACATCTAGGCCTCTGCAAAACACCTTACTGGTTGCCATGGATGTATTTGGCCTCTCCATTCCCGGCACACCGTCCACAGCCTCCAGTCTCCTCTCATTTCAGCAGCCATCGCCAGCACCAGCCGCCACCACCTGCAGCAGAGTACAAATCAGTAGACAAGCGCTGTATTGTAGGTCAATGCGTTTCCCTACTCATAGAAGAAATTAGTCACACTGTTTAATAACATTTTATTCAAGCTTAATGATCCTATAGAAGATTTCAGGCAGTTTCTCTTTAAAAAAATAAAAAAATATTTTACAGCCTTTTTATTTCACTTTGTGAAAAGTTTCAAAAGATAGTTTAGTGTTTCTAAACCAGTCTTTTCTTTCTGTCATCTGGTGTGCGATGTCCTTTTAATTTTGGACGTGGATTGAGGTCTCCTGCCTTTTAAGAAGCAAGGTACGTGTTGTGAACTCATCCTCCTTCCCTTCGCACATGCCCCAGTCAGTGTTAATTTTGACAGCAAATTCTGATTTAGTCTTAGTCTTAGTCTTTTGAATAACACACATTTAGTTTTAGTCATATTTCAGTCATCTTAGTCTAGTTTAGTTGACAAAATACAATAAGATTTTAGTCGACTAAATCTACAGTAGATTTAGTCGACTAAAGTCAAATGGGTTTAGTTAAATTGTAATGCATTCATTTAGAATTTCTCTACAATTTCCAAACCCATATATGTAGAAAACATCTGTTAACCTGTTAATATGAATATTTTTTAAAGGTTGAACATGCAATACAGACACAGATTTAGCACTGTGACATAAAATATCTTAAAATTAAATAAAAACACTTCTCCTAAAGTAAAACAGTCTTTTTTTTCTTCAATGAATGATTATGCAGTCTTTAAACTAACATGCATCATCTTTATTCTTTCAAGCATCGTGAAAGCGATCTGTTCCGCAAGGTGGCCTGCCTCCCACTAGAAACTGTCGGTTCTGTCCTCATACCCCCTCGCCATGGTCTGGAACACAAATACTAAAGGTTAAATTTAGCTTTTAGCTGGATCCCAGAAGGGGTCATCTGTTTAATCTGTTTTTCTGCATCTTCCTCGGTGACTCCTGCCACTTGCATGTCCTTTCTCACTACATCCATAAACAATTTTGAAATTGAAAAGTTTGAAAATGAAAATGTTAACTTTTAGCAACATGCGTATGCTGTCCTTTCCAGATCATGTACGCGAGGGCTGTTTGGAAGGAGGGTGAACAAAGAAGGAGGGTGTAGTTCCTTACAATTGGATCGACAGGAACAAGAGAACCCTTAGATGGCCAGGTAATATGAGCACCACAAAAACGGAAAGAGCTCTAAGGGACGAAATGAACCCCAGGATGACTGGATGACTTTCCCATTAATAAAGATACAAATGACTTCAGGTAAGTTTGGGTTGATGAATAGAAAATTAAATGTATATCCAAGTCAAAATATTTTTAAAGTTGAAATGTCTTAACTTCTAGCCAAGTTTTGTGAATGCAACAACTACGACCTGACCAGTCATGCAGAGGAGGAGGAGGAGGAGGAAGAGGAGGAGGAGGAGGAGGAGGAGGAGGATGATGAGGTGCTGATTAGATCACACTAAAAAAGGACCTCCGGATGGTTTTATAAGAAATGGTATGTTTCTCTTTCTCAAGTAATAAATACATTTGTAGTCTGTTGACACAAATTGGGCCTCAAATTTTAGGCATCAATGTTTATAAACAATTTCTTTTGCAGAATTAACAGATTCAGATGAGGAGAACGTCAGGGGTAATGATTTTCTATAATACATTTATAATTCCAGTTTCAAAATGAATCAAATTCTTTAAGATTATGCCTATTTGGGGGGAAATGGATATGCTTATTTTTACTTGATATTACCTCTGTATAGGTGACAATCTGCCCAGATGCCTACTGCACCAAGGAAGCTGCAGTCCATTCAGGACCCCAGCATGATGCACAATGCTTGTGAGTACTGATGACAACTTATGAAGCATGGTAATGCGTGTATCCACAACATGATCATTACAGGCGGATTCGTGTGTTTCAGCCTCTGAAGATGAAGCCTTGTCTGTCCAAGTGGAGCGTGCTGACAGCTCTCAGGGTAGTGAAATGTCCAATCCTCGTGAGTATTTACTTCTCCCCTTGCACCAACCATCCCATTCCACAAAGTTAAAGTCCATTCATGACGGCTAGTTTCACACTGCACGTGAATTAAGCATGGTAATGACTATAGTATTCACAATATGCCGACAGATTGGGCAGGGAGATGACCACTCCACTTGAGTATAATTACATTTCCAGTTGCACCAATCATCCCACTGGACAAACTTAAAGCAACTCTTACCTTTCTGGCACGTCACACAGTACTTTGACCATGAAAAACACCACCCTCTATTTGGATCAAATTAAATGATTGGTCAGACTTATCAGAACCGTATGAGAATATTGATTTTCAAGACCTGGTGGTGGACCTCTTGCATTTTAGTGTGCCATCAGCTTAAAGGGGTCACTTTTACAAGTTGATTGTACTGAAATGTGTGTTGGCAGTGCCTGTACATCATAAAATGATAAAAATCCATCCAGTGCGTCTTAATCCAAAAAAGAATAAAAGCCCTCCCGTTTTTTTTTTTTTTTTATCTTATGTTTTCCCCTCTCTCAAATCAAGCCGTCCCACGATTGTTGATTGACAGCAGCGTTTCAACACAGACCCGCGTCCGCGCAGACCGGCGCGGTCATTGTTGATATGCTGGAGTATGGAATTAATTTTGTGCCAATAATAATGAACGTAACTTTTCAAGAAACTAATGAAAATATAAATTGAAACTAAATAAAATATCTTTGAAACTGAAAAAGAATAAATCGCAGGCACATTTTTTGACTTCGTTTTTAATACACTGCATGTTTTGCTAACTATTTCTCATATTTCAATTGCTGATCTGAACTTACAAATGCGCTTCCAGAGTTTTGTTTACGCTTCTGAAGTTTTCGTTCGCCGTTCTGACACATTTCTCTCGTGGGGGCGGGGCTAGTGGCAGTGTGTTCTCATTGGCTACTGAGTTTTTGATTGACAGCTTCTTTACCTGGACGTGAAGACGTCAGTGGTGTGTTTATGTGTGGATGTGAGCGTCTGTAAATCACAGTTTTCTATTTCATTTTAGTGATATTAAGTTTATATCTGTATTTATTTGCTGCTACACTATATTGTTGCTTTTTTCAGGTGGAGAGGCATTTTAGAGCTCAATGAGAGCCCATAACATTATACAGCTGTGTTGTCTTGATTTAACTGTTAGCCCAATCATTACATGACTTGTTTTCTACATTCGGTTACAGTCTTCGATTAGGTCATATTTTCCCCAAGCCACCCCAAACAACATCGGGCTAGAGTACTGTACAGTATCTGTAAAACTATGTAAGAAATGAGTTTAAAATTGACATAGAAATGATGTCCACAATGACCACATTTGGACTGCAATTAGCCCTTAAATAGAGGTCCTGTCGACGTCCATACCGGATGTTCGAAGGACGTCGGAAAAAAGACGTCATCTGGCATCACAGTTTGCACCTTCAGGGGAGCATAATTGGATGTGCAAAAACAACGTAGAAAAGACGTCGTTTCGACGTGTCTATGCACAGTGGATCCTCATGCTTCACAATTTACCTGGTCTAACAGCTCTGGTTCATTGAGGTCTAGGATTGACTTCTGGTTAATTTCTGACTCTTTATCTGATTACGTCAATAAGGTTGAAATTTTGCCTTCTCCACTATCCGATCATCAATCTATTATTCTGTCTTTTGATAACCCATCTTACTCAAGAACATAGAGTTCATATTGGAAACTAAACTCTGCTTTATTAGCGGATGAGGAAACTTGTCAAACTGTAATTTCCAATATTGATTTCTTTTTTAATAAAGGTCAAGCTGAAAATAATTTTGGTTCTAATTGGGAGCTATTAAAATACAATATTAGGTTAATGTTATTCAAAGTTGATCTCAAAAAGCCAAGCAAGACAAATTAATAATAATTTTTAATTATAATAATAATTTGTTACATTTATATAGCGCTTTTTCTGAGACCTCAAAGCGCTTTACATGGAAGGGGGGAATCTCCTCATCCACCACCAATGTGCAGCATCCACTTGGATGATGCGACGGCAGCCATATTGCGCCAGAACACCCACCACACACCAGCTTACTGGTGGAGAGGAGACAGTGATGAAGCCAATCAGTATATGGGGATGATTAGGAGGCCATGATCGACAGAGGCCAAGGGGCAAATTTGGCCAGGATGCCGGGGTTACACCCCTACTCTTTTTCGAAGGACATCCTGGGATTTTTATGACCACAGAGAGTCAGGACCTTGGTTTAACGTCTCATCCGAAGGACGGGAAATTAGAGGAACTTAACATTATAAAAAGTATTTTCTGTCTCTCCTGCATCCCCTTTGAAAATGTATCAGTTGTCCAGAAATTAGAAATGGCTGAACTTCAGAACTCATTAGATAACTTATATGTAAAGCAAAGGGTGCTTGTGTTCGTTCAAGAAGTAGATGAATGGAAGAGGGAGAAAAAAATTCCAATTATTTTTTTAGATTAGAGAAACAGCGTAATCATCTCAATTCTATAAACAGTCTTAACATAAATGGAGTGGTTTTAAAAGATCATAAAGTAATTTCTAAGTATTGTGAAGAATTTTATAAAAAATCTTTATCGTTCTAGACACTCTCAACAAAAATTTTATTTATTTTTTAATTCTCTTGACATTTAAAAAATTTATGAAATTGGCAAAAGTCTGTGTGAATCTCCTATTCAAATGAAAGATATTTCTGAGGCGATCGACAAGCTGAAACTTAATAAATCTCCTGGAAATGATGGTTTGACCACAGAGTTCTATAAGAAATTCACAAATTTTCTTTCTCCATTTCTTCTCCAAGTATATTTGAAAGCCTGCATAAGGGAACTCTCCTAAGCTCTATGACTCAGGGTGTTATAAATTTGATCCCTAAACCTAAAAGGACCCTGCTCAACTTGAAAATTGATGACCTATGAGCTTATTAAATAATGATTACAAAATACTAGCCATGATTTTTGCTAAAAGAATTAAATGTGTTTTAGATAATATAATTTATGACTTTCAGTCAGGTTTCATGAAAGACAGACTTATTTCAAATAATATTAGGTTTGTTCTTGATATTTTAGATTACTCTGATCTGATCCCTGATGACGGTTTCTTGTTTTTTCTTGATTTTTATAAAGCTTTTGATTCTGTTGAGTTTCCTTTTATTCTTAAATCTTTGAATATTTTTGGTTTTGGCCCCAAATTTATCAATGCAATTCAAACTTTGTACAATAACGCCAAGCTTCAATTGAATTACAGCATGGTACTACTCATAGATTTAATATAGATAGAGGCATCCGTCAAGGCTGCCCAATATCGCCGTATCTTTTTCTGCTTCCTATGCAATTATTAGCCATCCACATTCAAACTAGTAATTGAAAGGTATCTCTGTTGCAAACCAATCATTATTAACTGGCTGATGATACAACTCTGTTTCTGAAAAATAAAGATGAAGTTTCTGTAGCCTTAAATATAATTGATCTCTTTTCATCTGCTTCTGGTTTAGTTCTTAATATTTCACAAATGTGAACTTTTATCTATTAAACATTCCACTGATGATAAAGTATGTGACATTCCAGTCAAATCCGAAGTTAAATACTTAGGTATAATTATATGTAAAGATAAAAAAAAACTTAACTTTGAACCTCTTATTCTTTCTATTCAACGCAAATTTAATTCTTGGTTACAGCGTGATCTGTCTATAACAGGTAGAGTGCTGCTTTCCAAAGTAGATGGGTTATCTATCTGTCACGGATCAAGCAGTCCGGCAATGAGGAAAACAGGAGTCTTGTTGAAAAAAGAACAGTGAGAAAAACAGACGTTTCTTGTTGAAAAAGTTTTTTTTTTTTTTACACCCCAAAAAATACTAAACAATAGAAACCAAAAAGTTAACAACTAGGCCTATAAAAGAGATCAACAAAATATAACTATACTCAAAACATCATACAACAACCAGGATATGAACTGAACAACCTGACCTAACTGAATGAGACACAAGGAAACATATATAGTGGTTTGGCCAAACCAATTTACACGTAAAGGGAAAACAAAATGGACGACAAATACAAACAACTACAAAGCAAAACAACCTAAACCCAAAATCCCCCTCCAACATGGCAGCACATGGTATGGCTTAATTGGCAGGCCACAGGATATCACAGTCCTCCACCCTTGGCCATGCCTTTCTTCCCCCGGGACAGACCTCTCTCCAACATGGTAACAAAGAAACAATGATTAATGGAACAGAAAATGTTTACATAACCCTATAATGTAAAAATGTGTGCACTCCATTTAAACAATGATGGCTAAAGCAAATAAATGTATATTATACCTGAAATAAACTATGTGATCTTTGTTTTCAAATCATGAATTGTTTGGGGTGTGGCTAACTGCAAAAATAACTTTACCTGTGTACCTAAAACATGGCTTGTGTGCTGGTAGGCTTGTATGCGGTATTACCATTGCTGGCTGTTACCCTGCCTTGCCAGTTATTCATCCTGTGTGGCTTGGGCCATCACACTATCCTGCAATGGCTCTGGATGTTTCTGTGGACATATGTAGAATGCTGGTGTAAGCTCGCGCTCGATCGGCCCAAAACCGGCATCTGACCAGCGCGGAAGGTCTTTACGTTTCTCTCGTTATTTCATCTGACTCCATAAATGAAAAGGTTTTAATGCTATCTGTGCATCATTAAATGTGAGCGAATGTTCGACTATTCTTTTTAACTCTTTAATGCAAATAATGCCAAAGTCAGTTAGAATAATCAAATGTAACAATTTATTATGTCAGGTAAATGTATCATGCCAATTTCAAAATCAATTCAAAGATAATCAATACAAAACATCCAATACTCTGGAAAATGAGAAGAGATGTAAACCCAACAATAAAAAAATACATGAGGCTGAGAGTTTTGGCCGTTCTCAGCCTCACGGGCTCCTCTGAAGTACAGAAAGGCCCCGAATCCCCTGCTGCTTTCATTATATAGTCAGGACCTTTTTCACTTGGAAACATGTACTAACAAAAGAAATTTGCATTCAGAGGTTGCACCTTTTCGGGGATGTGTGACCATTTGCATGTCAGTTATCTTTGAACTCTTAAAAACCTTATTACCTTGTGTTTTACTTATTTGGAAATTAGACATTTGTACCAGTCGCAATGACACATTCAAATGATACTAAATATGTACAATACTCGATGTCAATCATTCACATCAAACTATACATTTTCTTGGGTGAATTCAGATGATCTGAGCATGAGAGAGAGGGGGTGAGAGAAGGGGGAAAGAGATGTAGATTAGGATGACTCTGAGGTGAGATTTTCGTCCAATAGTGCACGAGGAGGAGTTCAAATGTTAATTTCCAGAGAGGTCCTTTTGTCCTCTCAGGGTCTGGTCGCTCTTCAATCAGACTGTCCGGCATTTTGTAATTTTTCAATTCTTACACTGGACAAAATGATAGTAAACTTTGTTTGGAAATCTAAAAGTCATTTAATTAAAAAGAGTGTTATGATAGCTGATCGAACAATGGGTGGTTTTGACTTAGTGGACTTATCTTAATAATTCTTTCAAGGTTAAGTGGATAAATTCTTTTTTTAAACAATCCTACATCTTTTTGGAATATTATTCCAAATTATATTTTCAGTTCAGTTGGAGGTTTAAATTTTTTTTCGCGCTGCAACTATGACATCTCTAAAATACCTTTACCTCTGTCTAGTTTTCATAAACAAGCTTTAATATGCTGGTCCCTAGTATATAATTATACATTTTCACCATATAGCTATTTTATCTGGAACAATATTAAAGGGACCGTAAGATTGTGGCCAAAACTGGTACTGCAATCACTTTCAAATTACTGTAGAGCGGTGTATTATTTTTAAAAAAATTAAAATTAAATTTTTTTTAAATAATTGGTTTGATAAAAACATACTTTTAGTGAGTCAACTTTTAGATGAAAGGGGTGTCTTGCTCTCGTATGAACACTTTATGCAAGAATTCCTTTTCCATTGTTTTTGGGGCAATTCCTGATTGTATGAAACCTTTAGTCAAACCTGGCCCTAAAGGTCCTTTATGTCCATCTATATTTGACAACACTAATCTATTTGTTGATCAACGTCCTCTCAGCAGATTGTCTAACAAGAAAATGTGTTCAATTCTTAACAGAGATCAAATTTCTTTGCCTGCTTGTGTAAGCTTTTGCAATAACAAATTTGATGATATAGTATGGGAAGATTTCTGGCTCCTTCAGAAAAAAAATATTTTTATCAAATAAAGTTGAAGTTTCTATTAAAATTATTCGCAATTGCTACCAAGTTAATTATAAATTTGCTAAATTTAATAATAGAATTTTTGCTCCTATTTATCATCGGGTTGATTAGACAATTATTCATTTATTTTGGGAATGTATATATTGCAAAATCTTTTGGGTTGACTTTTCAAATTTTGTTAAAAGGTATCTATCTTGAAACTTCTGTATAAGCCAAAAAAAATTGTCTCTGAAGCTAGACCCTTATCATGTTACATTTATTTTCAACTTGCTACTTTTTCTTGCCAAATTTTATATTCACAAGTGCAAATTTTCAAAGAAAACTCCTTTTTTTCATTTTTAAGAAAGATTTTGATATATATTTAAATTCTTTGAGGTACTCTAAAAACTCTGCTGCATGTAAGACTCTGCAATGGTGTCAATCATTTATGCTAGTTTAATATTTTTTTTATGTTTATGTAATGTAACCCTTTGTATTGTGTATTGTTCATTGTTTATTATCGTCTTGTTTTGTATTATTGCAAAACGTTGCAAAAAAAAAAAAAACTTTTTCTTTTGAGTGCCATTGTGAGTGGTTTGAGTGGATTCTGACTAACACGCATCTGATTGGCCATTGCGTTCATGCGTTTAACTGACCTGTCTGTGATTGGCTATATTGCTCAACACTTCAAAAATATGTTGTAAATATGTTTACAACATGTTTTTGAAGTGTTGAGCAATATAATAGAATTGTAGCATTCCCGGCTGACCAGAGCAGCTTTATACATTTTATGAGCATTGTTATCATATAACCTTGGTGGACCTGTTGCCCTACGAATAATCTTGATCCGTCAGTTTAACTGAATAAGCTGTACATTTAACATGCTCTATTTTTATCCACCAGAAAATAATGTAATGCTTGGATTTTTAATGTGACATTGGTGAATATCTGTGACGAGACCTCTATTCAGTCCACTGTGTGTGCGGTGTTGTATTTCACTGTATTTGTCATGATTCCTATCTTGTGTTAACCTGTCTTAAGGAATTTTAACTTGCAGTGTTCCCTGTTCTCATTGTTTCTGTGTTCATTCCTGTGTCATGTGGGCATGTTTGTTGTTTTCCTTGTTATTTGTCTTCCCCATGTGTGTCTTGTTAACTTGTTAAGCTTGTTTGCCCCTATGTATTTAAACCCCTGTGTTTCCTGTGTTCTTTGTCAGGTCTTGTCCTACATGGATGTATGCTTGGTATTACTCATTCTGTGCCCCGTTCCATTATAGTTATGTTTATTTTTATCATTAAACACTTCTGCATTTGGATCCAGCTCTCCCTTTTTTTTCCTTTTTTTTTGGTCCACTCGGCATTACAGAAACAATATGAAAAAGACTACAGATGTTCTTATCTGTTCTCCATCTGTTAAAATGACTGAAAGCACTTTGAAATTTCCATCAGTGCTCCAGTTAATGACGGAACATATACTGTATATAGACTACATATAGAATATATAGACTTAAATATATTAGAGACCTATATTACTTGGTTTGCAAAGACAAGAATTTCCATTTAGAACAGCAAATGCTGCTTGACCAATCTAAATTTGGGTGTTTCTTACCTCTGTTTTAATTTAATGTTACTTTAGATAAGTGTAGGTGGGAAACCACGGCTTGGCCAATTCGAAGCTATTATAAGAGAAGTAATGTTGGTCTGTAATAGTGGCCATACCTCTACTGAAGTAAAGTTAAATTCAAGTGTATGCAATTCCATGGGGGCTATACCAAAGTATCTTTGATTGTGTAACGGGAATGTGATCGATCTCAGGTATAGCAATTACCTCTGTTTGATGACCAAAACTGATGAGCTTGTGTATGTGAGACCCGCAGAAGACGTGAGGACGACATGGTTTCCTAATCTGAACGGGGTAAATATACTTAAAGAGTTAAAAAAAATTATCAAACATTCGCTCACTTTTAATGATGCAGATATCATTAATCCCTTTTTCATTATATGGAGTCAGATGAAATAACGAGGTAATATATGAGAAAATGTATTTAATTTAATCTTGTTGTGTTGCGTAAATGGAAAGACAGTAACGCGCAGACACCTTCCCCGTATTATTGGAGACTGCCATTGGACCTTGAGACGACATCATTTCAGAGATTCGCGTTTTTGTTGTTTACACAGAGACCTTTTCAAAAACGTGCACATTGAACTCCATTTTCAAAAGTTTGCGTTTTCAGCCAAAAAGCTGTTATCGTGTAAATGAACGGCCAAACCGCAAACAAAGTTTTATGTTTTTAGTTGAGAATGGTGACGTGTAACTGCTGAGCTCTGAACAACTCACTTTTATCAATTAATCTCATGACCGGATTTTCAGGTAAGTCTATCAGATGTATGATGACTGTCTGACATGAAACCTTCCTCACACAACAGTGTCTTTCCTCATTCTTTGTTTAGGCTACTTTGGCCTGAAAAGGCATTTGCATATTTAACACATTTCCTGCTTTTCTGATACCCTAAATGTATAGCACTGATTCTTGAGATAAGGGACAAACATGTCCTACACAAAAAAGCCCTCTTCAAGAGACAAACATGTCCTCCACAAAAAAACCCCCTTCATTTAAAAAAAAAAAAAAGGATACTCTGGATACTCAGGACATGTGTTGCTTTTATTTTTAAATAGATTCTTTAGTATTATTTTAAATGCATGCTCTATACTTAAAATACATGTAATGTAACCTGTCTGCAGCACGAGGTCACACTGTAAAATATACAAATTAAAAAATATACATTTAAATTGAAAGGCGGAGATCTGTAATATATCAAACAATACAAAAAGTAAATCTTGAATTATATTTCCATTAAAAAATGCCTATCAAAGTTGTGCCCTCACATTGCGTCAACTCCGTCAGAATTAATCAGCCAATAAATCAGGCAATGTCATGGTCATCTTTAATTCTGAGGACCCCTTTTCTATTTCCTGTTCATTGTGGATCTCACAGTATATAGGGCTGCGTTCCAGTCCACTTTTAGACACGCACTTGCAAACTTCCCTAAGCACTTCCCCTCGGGGGAATCCCTGCCGCCATTTTGAAGTGCGTTTCACTTCGTGAAGTGGACGAGGGAAGTTTATATGGACAGACCCTCGCTCCCTTGATTTTGACAGAGGGAGCGAGTCTACTTCATATGTACACTTCAGGCACGTATATGTCCACAATGCAGTACGATTGTGCCGTCCCCACACATCTCATCTAATCACCACCACAACAAACAACTCTATGATATATTAATTCAATTTTTTTTTTTAAACAACCCAAACACACCTATCAAAATTTGGATGCTGCATTATACAAATTCTTAAAGGGGAAAAATAAATAAATAAATAAATCAACTCCATAGCTGATTCCAAGTGATCAAGGGCTTAGGACGTTCCAATTCAGCCCATTGCAGTTTCCGCCAGTAGTTAGCACTCGTGCAACGTAAGCAATGACGTACATCCGAGTGAACGAGACGGAGGGAAGTTAGCGAGTGAAGGGCATGACAATTTTGGACTGGAACGCAGCATAGGACACATAGTCCTGGAAGTTTTATATTTTATACAAACAATGTTGAAATCTCTGCGGTCACAGCTTTAACATGTCAACTCTGTCATTCCGGTGTATTCTGTAAAGAGTTGTGGGATAAATCTTGCCATTTTTTATGTTTATTAAGGCAGCTACAAGTGAAGGAAAAAATGTAATTGCTCAATTGTACAACTCGTGGTTAAGGTGGATTAATATTCAGTTTTGCCAACTCTGTCAGACGTCAACTCTGTATATGTAGTTATATAAAATAAGTAAAAGCAATTACATTTATTTGCGTATATTTATTTGTCTGTTTGTTATGTTGTAAGAAATCCTTATTAGGTGCACGGCACCAGATGTGGGCCTCCATGCCCATATTATAGGCCCATCATATATGATATGAGTGGGGGGTGATGGGGGCCCACATCAATGTTTTTTCAGGGGGCCCAGAATTCCTTTGCTATGGCCCTGGCTTAGTCCATGAGCTGCATTCAGTTTTGAGTGATGTAAAAATGGCAACATTTTATATAATTTAGTGGCTGTTGACCAATTTAGATAAAAGTTTGTGGAGATGTGAACTTTGATGAAAATATTCTGCCTCAGAGTAAGTTATTTTTATCTATTCATCTCATGATATGATTTTCAGATATTTTTAGGGACATACCCATTTCAATGGAAGGAGGAAGTCTGTCAGCTGTGAGATTATGGCTATGAATTTGTCCCTACAAATATCTGAAAATCATGTCATGAGTCATGAGTTGAATATGTACTCTGGCATTCTGACAGAGAGTTCTGGTTGAACTGATTTCCCTCTCGAACCCTGGGGTCTCTGGTGCCAGCACAGAGAGCTCTGGTTGAGCATGAAGGTGGGCTCTATTTCTCTTAAGTTCTCGTGTTCCTGCTTGAACTATGTAGGACCTTGGTGTATTTGCTGTGCTAAGCACAATTGCTGGTTGTTGCGATTTATAGATCCAAACTGCTTGTCTTGGCTTCAGCTGAGGCCTCACAGTGGCTGTTTCACATTACTTGCCCTGCCACTAGTAGCCGTTTATTATTGGGCCTGTACAGTTTTTTCTTTGTTTCCATCAAAGTTACGTACCTCCTGTAGTCACATAGTTTCATGGGAATGGCTGTGACAGCAACACCAATGTCTATTTTGAATAAAATGTTTTCCCCATTCAGTGTTATGTCTGAGTACCATCGACATACTACTGCATAATTCCCCCTTGTACCACATTTCTAACATTCCATCCAACCATGAGAGGGGATTCTGCCACATTTTAAACATTTACTCATGTTTGATACATTCTCTGTCTGTTTCTTTGCATGTCCTCCTGTTGTTTACTGTCATATGCTGCCTGTTTTCTTTTTACTGGTCCTGAAACTGCATCCCCTTCAATTTCCTCATAAGTCTGTGAAGAACTGCCCCGTATAACAGCTTGCTGCTGTTTTGCTGTCTCGTTCTGTTTCACCTGACTGATAGCTCTGCTTAACTGCTTATCAAGTCTGAGTCCAGCTGGAGTTTTTCTGAAAGTGCCATGTTAGTTATTCCCACGACAATGCGACCACGTATTACTTTGTCTTTCAAAAGTCCAAAATTACAATGTTCTGCTACAGTAGCTTATAGACGGCTGTTATAAAGCTATAAGCTGACTTTCCTGGTTCTTGTTTACGCATATTAAACTTAGCTTTCCGAAAATTACGTTATACTTCCCCACAAAATGATTATTGAAACAGTTTTACACTGCAGTATAGTTAAGCTCTTCCTCTGCATTTACAGTGGAAGCATTTAAAATATCCTTCGCTCCATCACCCATAAAGTAAATTTGAGTATTGACCTGGAATTCCCGACATGACACAGTATCTTCGGAAACGATCCATCTTCTGATCCATCTTGGCCAATCTTTGCCATCAGCATAATTGAATTTGTCAGGAACGCTGATATGAAAACTCTCTGTATATGTGCAAGCTGGCGCTTCGTTCTCAGACATGATGAAAACAATTCAAAGTTCGTTGCAAACCAGTAAATGTTTCTCGGGCGTCAGAAGAGTATTTGTCCTTTTATTGCATTATCAAAACTTCGGACACTATGTAGAAATAAATCCACAACACATAGCTGATACGATAGACTTTGTTTTACTAAACTTTTTAGTGCATGCGTTCAACTTCTACTGGTCCCTTTGTGGGACGTATACTACAAGTGGCTACTTCCAGCAGGATAATGCACCATGTCACAAAGCTCAAATCATTGCAAAGGTTGTTTTTTTAAATGACGAGTTCACTATAAAATTATATATAATTAAATATAAAGTATTAACGGAGTACCTGGAGTATCAATTTCTCTGAACCTTCACTATTAACTAACTCAAAGATTAAGTTAGAAGAACTTTACATTTTTATTTTGTAAAATACAAACATGTTAATAATTGAAATATTGAATATGAAATCTGAGTTAATATCATAATAACTAAATAAATGCTAGTTAGCAACAGCGAACTTGCATGTGCTAATGTAACTATTGAAGAGGCTATGACTATTTACTTGCATGTACATAGTTAATCAACATAGCCTTTACCACAATGGTAACCCTACAAAATTTCAACACAACAGAAATCTGCTTCAACTCCGTCAGTTTAATGGTGCGTTCAAGTCCTCCTGGGAAGTTCGCATTTACAAGTTGAGCAGTTGTACTTAAGTATTTTTTGTCGGAGCAAGTGCCGTTGTAGCCTACCTTCTCTTAATACACAAGGTTTTTAAACTACTTCTAGAAAATGAAGAACAAAAAAATGTGCATCACGTGTGTAAACATACATCAGCTGGTAGTATTATTTAAGGTTTAAAAATAACTCAAATTAAATATAATGTGTTTTTTTTTATTATAATAACTTTATTTAATGATATAAGTAAAAATATAATAAATATGTAATATTGTACACATATTTAGCTAAATACTCTCTATAGCTCTTTTTTTCTAGCCAACTAACCTGCTATAGCCTATATTATGGTCATTAAATGGCTTTCCTGAGGTAAATGTTATGTGACATAATTGTTCCCCAGCTGTTTTATTGACCCCTTTCCACGGATGAATATGATCGATATTATCTATGAGAAATGTACATAAGTTGTACTGTATCTTTCAACAGTGTTCATTAATGTTTATTTAGCAAGTAGAGATGATCGGTTCACGAGCCGCTATGGATCTGTCACGTCACATTTACAAGCGCCCAAACGGTATTTACTGTTTGAATTTCGTAATAAAATTGACAGAATCTGAGAGCTGATATTTTTTTATATCACAAGTAACCTGCTCTGTCTAGTCTGTCGGTCTCTGTGTCCTCTTTGCTTCGCGATTTTTCTGTGCGTGAGAAAATGGATGTGGGCGTGAGAGCGTGTGAAAAGTGTCAATCGCGTGAGTCTCATGGTGAATGCGTGAGAGTTGGTAGCTCTGTTCATGTGCATTCAACTCTTAAATACGAACTTTTTGACATGACTTTATTTATTGACCATTAGTTCAACATAATACAATCAAATTTTGAGTTCAGGTAACTTTTTTTTCTATTAAGAACAATGAACTTTCAGTTAAACTGTTCAGTTTTACAGTGAGTATTATGAATGAGTGTGAGAAGATAGTTTCCCAGCCTGTTTCGTCGCCCAGAACCCAGCCCTTTTTTGTCGCCCAGCACCAAGCCTGTGTCTTTGTTGATGCTCCCACCCTGCCTCCAACTCGGCCAAAGAGACAATTTTGAACGCTCTGTCTGTCCCGTGTCGGCCAAGGAGGCCATTTTTGAACTCTACCTCAAACCTCCAAACCCATCAACCCACCTCGGCACCTCGACCTGTCAGCTCCACCTGGGCTTCCTCATCCCTCCGGCTCCACCTTGGTCAGTCGTTGCTCTGCCTTCGCCATTGATTTCTAGGTCCTTCATCTGCGACTCATCCTTTTTTGGCTCCGTCGAGCTCCTCCTTCCCTTTGGCTCCAGAAATCACAGCAATATGGATCTAGCAGTAGTCAGGATCCTCCTCCTTTTCCAGGGGGATGTTTCCCTTAAGGTGCATAGGCAGAGGTTTTTAGATCTGGTCTATCTTGTCCATTACAGCGACGACAGCCTCTGCGTATTTTTACGGGCAGGTTTGAATCAGCGTATTCAAGCACTGAGGGAGACAGCCCTCAAGGGAATTTTACTAGGGTTCATTGACTGGGTATTGTTACAGTGCTGATCCCCCTACACCAGTTGCATAGGCAGAATTTTATTTTTGGCCGGGCATGGGAAAAACTGAGAGGGCACTTTCACATAGGGTCCTTCACTTTCCTATATATTCCTTATATCCAAAGCAAACTAATGGACTCGATATTAAGGTAATGTCAATAATTTTTTTCTTTGTTTTTATTGAAAATAAAACATTTGTAACTCTGTAGGGAAAAAGTATGTCCAATGTCAACATAACCAAAATGTATTCACGATAGGCCCAAGCACTAAATACTGTTGCAGATTAAAATACTCATCTCTCACGTCTGTTCAATTACAAATACAAAACACAGACGTGAACTTTTATCAGTTGTGAATTAACAGCACTTAGAATAGCTACAACTCATCCACATACAAAATAACACAAAAAAAGATCTGATTTTCAAAATAAAACAGCTTACCTGTTACAGAATGAGCTGGAAACTCCTGAGCTTGGAATTAAAAAGTTTTGCTGTTACCTGTGGACTGATGGATGGGTTCTCTCCCACATCAATGCAGATTTGAAAAAGTTTTTTTATATATATATAGAATTTTGCGTAAACATTGCTGCTGTTTTTCTATCACAACTGCAAATTATAACTGAATGGGTGAACACAGACAAACTCGCAGTTGTGAAATGCCTAAGACAGCCTGGATAACACCTAATTGCCTAACACGGATGTCAATCAATCAAACATACAAAAACATGTTATGTATTTAAGGATTTGAGATGTAATAATAATGTTTGTAATTATATTAAAAATCAATGAAACAACAATACTCTGTGTAAATATATTTTTTTCCAATAACTGAGGGGCCTATTCATCATAGTGGGCTATATATTTATTTTCTGAATAATAAAAATCTTCCTCTCACACACTGCACCAGCAGCCACAGCCCCAACGGAGTACAGGACAGAGCCCACCACAGAGGCACAGGTAAAAACAGAGAGATCCAATAATAACAGTCAGAAGATCAAAAAACCAAGATACAGGGAACCAGGAAAATGTCAGCAAAACTTGAAATAGCTCAGAGATTTACTGCAGAGCAATTACAGAACGCAATCAAATATTAGTGCCACAGTCACTTGATGGTGGATCTGGTGAAGAAGCTGTCAGAGATCAAAATATTGATTTTGAAGATGTTGAAAATTATATTTTTGAGAATATGTTTGAGATCGTGAATATGAGCCAGTGCTGAATGTAGCCTGGGAAATTAGCACTGACGAGGACAGTGATGATGGTATTAAACATCTGCTCAAACTAAACCCTTCCAAGCTCCAAAAGGTAACCTATAGTCCCAGCAAGAAATCTTGAGACACTGATAGATGTAAAGTGAATTTCAGGCACAAACGCACAAAATTCATGCCAATTAAAAAAAAACAAAGACAAACATACAAGTCGTAAAATAAAAAAATGCCTGTTCTTTGTCAGATTTGTCAGCTTTATACATTTTATGAGCATTGTTATCATATACGAACGAATAATTTTGATCCATCAGTTTAACTGAATTAAGCTGTACATTTACCGTCATAATTATGCTCTATTTTTATCCATGGGAAATAATGTAACGCTTGGATTTTTAATGTGACATTGGTGAATATCTGTGACGAGACCTCTATTCAGTCCACTGTGTGTGCGGTGTTGTATTTCACTGTATTTGTCATGATTCCTGTCTTGTGTTAACCTGTCTTAAGGAATTTTAACTTGCAGTGTTCCCTGTTCTCATTGTTTCTGTGTTAGTTTTCCCTGTTGATTTGTCTTCCCCACGTGTGTCTTGTTAACTTGTTAAGCTTGTTTGCCTCTGTGTATTTAAACCCCTGTGTTTCCTGTGTTCTTTTTTTTAAGAGGCCCATCTATCACTGTTTTCCATGTTTGTGGAGGTAGTTTCTGGAGTAAATATATAGGCTAATCTGTTTACACAGCTTTTTTTAAAATGGCAGTTGCTGGTGTTTCATATGCGTTTGGACAATCAGCGCACGCTAACATCACTGGTAGTTCCTATAGTGCTGGTTTAGACCCTACTCTGAAGTAGGAGCTAAATTGGTTCCTCCAAAAGGAGTTCCTAGAACTAAAATTGTTCCCAGTTCCTGTGGTGCGAACACACCAAAAAACAGGTTATATGGATGAATGATTTTGAAGACATCACTCTGCACTTCAGCTTCTCATCAGATTTTTTGTGCAATCAAATGCTCTCTAGAGTCTGAAGCATCCCGCCGCTGCATTATAATAGACTCTGAAGCTGCAGCTCAAATCAGTAACTTGTTCACACATTTACAATTGATGTGTGGATTAGCTTTTTCTAAAATTGAATTAGTTGAATGCTATCACTGCTAAATTGAATGAGGCTATATTCTGAAGATTTGTTTTCCTGGGGTGGAATAATAGGGTGGAATCATTTTCCTAGCCCTTCTTCATATTTCCTTGCAGGAATGCAGAACCTCTGCTAGATGGAGCTGTTCTCTCTGGCATCTGCATCATAAAAAGTTGGGGTTGCCTGAGGTGATACAGGAAATCAGCAGTCTAATAAAGCTGGCACAAAGTATTTTATATGACAGAAAAATACCTTCAAAAGCCTTAAAATACAAAGTACAACACAGCATTTTGTATTTCAAATATATTATGATATGGTACAGAAAGAATGTCACTGTGAAATCAAGACACTTTGGTGCTAGATGTGAGACTTTGAGATGTGAGATTTTATCCTAATAACAGGTGTTCATGATTTCAAACTGAAAGTCTGAGGGTACGTTTACACGACAACGATATGCTTTAAACTGAGAAGTTTTTCCTCAGAGTTTTCCGTGTACAGACATTGTCAAAACGATCCCCATTCACATGAATCCGCGCAAACAACAAAATGCTGTATTCTGCTGCCAGGCCATTAGATAGTGATGAAACACTACAGATTGAACACGTAATACGCGCGTGCTTGATGTCATCGTTTTCAGAGATTCGCGTTTTTGTCGTTTACATGGAGACCTTTTCAAAAGTCTGCAAAACGCCGTTGTCATGTAAATGAACGGCCAAACTGCATAAAACGTTTTATGTTTTTAGTTGAGAATGGTGTCGTGTATACAACCACTGCGCTCTGAACAATTCATTTTTATCAATTAATCTCATGACTGGATTTTCAGGTAAGTCATCAGATGTATGATGACTGTCTGACATGAAACCGTTGTTCCTCGCGCAACAGTGTCTTTCCTCATTCTTTGTTTGAACTACTTTGGCCTGAAAGGCATTTTGCATATTTTACACATTTCCTGCTTTTTTCAACAAGTCGCTTTTCAAACAAGTCGTTTTATTTTGACAAACCCCAATTATGATGGATAAGCTATTCTTACTCATAAAGTATCCTAACCATTCGCAGGCATAAGTCATAACTTTTCTGTTACCCTAAATGTATAGCACTGACACTTCAAAAACATGTTATTTACAACATCTGAGCAATATAATATAATAAATGCTTGATGCATTTTCAATGTTTCTAAAACAAAAACAAAAAAATCTGACATTCCACCCTGCAAAAACTCATTTCAGGGAGGTCGACTGTAGAACCCGCCGAACAAAGAAAACTCTATAGCTGTGTCCCAATCATAGCAGTAAGATTTAAACCCCTGTGTTTCCTGTGTTCTTTGTCCGGTCTTGTCCTACATGGATGTATGCTTGGTGTTACTCATTCTGTTCCCCTGTTCCAGTATTGTAATGTTTATTTTTATTATTAAACACTTCTGCATTTGGATCCAGCTCTCCCTTTGTTTATTTTTTAGTTCACCCAGCATTACAGAAACAATATAAAAAAGTTCTTATCTCTTCATCTGTTAAAATGAATGAAAGCACTTTGAAATTTCCATCAGTGCTCTAGTTAATGATGGAACATAACCCTATTACTTAATATATAGACTTATATATACAGTAGGCTAATATTTAACGTGGAAATACTCATCCAAGCTTTCAGTGTTCTTTTTTTGGAAGATATCCATAGACATTTATTAAACCATAGCAAAAGTAAATTTCTTACTTAAGTTAATTTTCCATCTCTATTTTTTGTGTTTATTTAAAATAAGACAAACCTGATATTATTTTAATCTCCAAGATGTTATTTAACAGTTGAGATAGTTATTTAATGCTTCGCTAACTAGCAGAAGACACTAGCAGGGTTTAAACCCCAGTTGTGCAGGCGGGGGGATGTTGTAACACTGCGTTACAATGTGCCCCTATTAGAAATATGCTATTATATTCTATACTTTTATTAATTTTATTGGCAAAACGTGAGAAAAAGGTGAATAAAGACTGAGAGTCAATGTTCAGAAATGACTAATTATTTATTTGTTTTGAACTATGTTGTATAGCTGTGTTTTCATGTGTTCGTAGTCAAAACTCAAAAATGAGTTTATATTTAATTATTAAAAATTGCCATTATTTTATATGAAAAAGTGTTTTAATTGTATTTTATTTAGAAAATATTTTAGTTTGTTTTGTATATATTTTTTATTAGATCAGATAACATTTTAAGCTGTCATATGTTATGTTACAATGTGCCCCACACATGTTACAATGTACCCCACCTATGGGGCATGTTGTCACATTTCACTTCCATTCTTTCGGGGTAAGTCAAGAAAAAAGTATATACTGTATTAATAAAACAAAACCACATAATTGTACTAGACATGTGGGAAATTAATGTGGGAAAAAATAAATACTCTGAACCATAAGTAGATTTACACAAACTGAGAAAGTAAAAAAGCATTACTTTGTGCCCCACTCTCCCCTACAGAAATTGAATAAAGTTATCAAACAGTCTGCACTGCATAAATTATAAATTAAATATAGACTAATCCTCATTAACCCTTTCGCACGTACGATCACACCGGTGTGATCAGTCTAGGCTGGTCCTTGGAGCGTACGATCACACCCGTGTGATTAGAACGGTCAGTGCATCACGTGATCAACTGCTAAATTTAAATGTGCTTTAGCGCGTTGGCTGGCGCTGAGCCAGAGACAGGCGCACTCAACGCTGTCATATATCACAACTTTTCAGTGTTTTCAACCACATAATGTTTATTTTAGGTTTCAGACATATACATTTGCATAAGTACTAAAAAAACAATACATTTAGAGTTTTTCTTTCGAAAATTAACGAAAGTCTTAAATGGTTTGGAACTACTGAAGGGTAAGTGATGACAGTGATGAATTTGGAGTTTTTTGGGGGGAACTACTTAATAGAAAACGTCTCAGTTACGTATGTAACCCTAGTTCCCTGAAGAGG
>FLSR01000851.1:163569-174921 GCA_900092035.1 Leuciscus waleckii | reverse complement strand
CCGAAATGAATCCAGTTTGTTGATAAAAAATTATAATTCTCATTTCCGTTTAGTTTAAGTTTTTCAACTAATAGTTATATTTTCCTTTATTTCAGGTTTATTTCGATTAGCATTTAAATGTTTTTAATAGTTTTAGTTTTACTTTACTAACCCTGCCTGGGCAAAACATCGACAGAACTGTCAATTTTCCAACTCTTTCAAGCCACGAATTTTTACAAATATTCACGAATTATTTAATGCCGGTCTGGGACACAATATTAGGCCAATCACACTCATCCAGGGCCGGGTTTCCCGATAACGATGTATCTTAGCTCTTAAGAGCGCTCTCTACGTGCAAGGTTCCGAACGCTCGCAGCAATTCCACGAGCGTTTCCCAAAAATGCGCTTAACATGAACGCGCGAGAACGCGTTTTACGTGCTACTTAATAGTCGCTGTCCATTCGCGAAGTGCTGAAATACAACCTTATATGGAATCGTATTCTGAACGTTTAGCCTTAATTATTAGGTTTAACCTAATAATCATCATCTGTGGATTAGTAATCAAGACAAGTCTAAAGTCTACATTCAGGCAGAGATAGCCTACTGACAAAATGTATGAACAAAAAGACAAACAAGAAAAGATACCTTTCAAAAAAGATTAAATTAATGTAGGCCTAATTTTAGAGGCGAAACAAAGATGTTATTTTTAACAGATTTAAAGGACACCATACAAATAAGGAAAAACAAAACATCTGGGTGGACATTGCAAACTAACTGCAACCCGGGGTGTTCAAAGATCAAGGAAGGAGGTCCGCAAGAAATGCCCAATACATGGCTGGTTTTCGTGCACGTCAGCAAGTCATTGACCGATTTTTTTATTTATTATTCATCCATATTTTGCCCAGTCTTTGAAGTATATTTCCCACATTGCTTCGTTCTTTTATGATTTTATTTTGTTCATTAATTTAATTTAGATGTGTATTTTTTCTTCCCTTTTTTATTATTTAATTTATACATTCATTAAAAAAAAAGTACAATAAAGTGTACAATAAAAAAGTACAATCAAAACCTTATATTTGTACTCACTTTGCAGTGTAATCTGTTAAATCTAGATAAAAGTGTAATCTGCCGGTTGTCCTGCAGGTGTCCTCATAAATCTGTCTTCTTACGATGCACTTGGGGATGTACGATTACTCCAGAGCACTCGTAGTTCTACGAAGATTTTCAAGTGCTACTTAAGCTACGATGCTTTTGGGAAACAGACCGTAATATTAAGATCAGTCGTACGATCGTTTTTACGATCAACTTAGGCTTACGATGCTTTTGGGAAACGCAGCCCTGAAGGAAAATACTATATCTACTGTAAATGCAGGTACACTCGCTTACCTATGGAATGCCAAAGCTGACTTAATTATAAATAAATAAATACATAAATAAATATGCGTAGAAATGTAAAAAAGCAAAAATACATAAATACATAAATAAATATACCAAAAAAAAAAAAAAAAAAAATAAAAAAAAAAAAATCCAAAAAAAAAAAAAACTACCAATAAATGAGTATCTCTTCAACTGGTCTGATAGCAGACACTTGGACATGGAAGCGCATGAAAGTATCCACTAATAATGACAATGTAAATGCGGTGGATAGGGCTGATAAGAGCTTGCGTTTGGCTTGCGTTTATTGTCGATGAGACTCTAAATAGGTTTAAGACAGTGACTTACCGCCACCCACTGGCTGTTTTAGTTTCATATTTAAACGTACAATTTAATTGATTCCATCATTTCATATTTCTATATTCAAATGTTTTATTTTTAACATTAATCTCATAACGACTTTTATGCAATTGTAATTGCAGTGTAAAAGCATTCTCCTCTGTATTAAGATTTTGACTTTTAATGACTTAATGACTTTTGTTAATTTTATTTTAATGATAACAGCCATAGTGCCTTATTATTATAATAACTGAGTAGTTTATCGATTAATATTAAGAACTTGACATATATGATGATTATACCTATTTAATAAGATTTGGGGGGAAAAAACGCCCCTGGAAATCAATTTATAGGGGGAAATATCACCACGACCATGGGCACGACAGGTGCTGTTTGAATGGGCATGATGATGCTTCTGTGCTCCAATGCATGGCGTGAGATGCGTGGCTCACTAGCTGCGTTTACATGAGCCCCTTTTGTTTGATTTAAGAATAATTCCAAATTGATGACTTGTGATTAATCAGTAACCTATCTAAGAGCAGCTCTATGAAATATGGGTTGTGTTTTAAGCACTTGAATTGTCACCTGTTATGCATACAAAATTAGGAAACGCGGATGTAAACTGTGTATTGAGTCGCGTTTCAAACTCATTGATCAATATTCTTGCGTAGGAGTCAGTGAAATGTGCGCTGGTTTCTCTCCGCGTTCTGTGCTGGTGTGCGAGTCTCAGCGACAATAAACGCAAGCCAAATGTAAGCTCTTATCAGCTCTATCCACCGCATTTAGGCTACATTGTTATAATAGTGGATACTTTCATGCGCTTCCATGTCCAAGTGTCTGCTATCAGACCCGTTGAAGTGCAGTTTCTGTTCATGTGTGCTATGTGTGTTAACCCATTATAGCCTACCCTACATACAGTTAGGGTGATATTACATTACTTAAAATGTGATATTGTCCGCACACCTCTTGCGTTTCGTTTGGTCACACCACAAGGAGTCACTGTGGCCTCAAAGCTTCAGCACTGCCACTCTGAGCTCGATTGCTGATGTCTGAGGTAAAACACGCCCCCCTCATTAGCATACGTACAAATAAATGTGGAAATAAATAAAGGTAGAAATAAATAAATGTGAAAATAAATAAATGTAGACATAAAAACATATAGGGGAGCGCGGGGCACAACGTAACACGGGGCTAGTTGTAACATGCTTGTTTTAAATGCTTCCGCACATGCTTGGATGACGAAACTTTGTGTATTTACTAGTTGCCATATCAACACTATATAGAAAAAAAAATTCCGCCAAAATTATTATTTTTTTGGAAGATATCCATAGACATTTATTAAACCATAGCAAAAGTAAATTTCTTACTTAAGTTAATTTTTCATCTCTATTTCTTGTGTTTATTTAACATAAGACAAATCTGATATTATTTTAATCTCCAAGATGTTATTTAACAGTTGAGATAGTTCTTTAATGCTTCGCTAACTAGCAGAAGACACTAGCAGGGTTTAAATCCCAGTTGTGCAGGCGGGGGCATGTTGTAACACTGCGTTACAATGTGCCCCTATTAGAAATATGCTATTTTATTCTATACTTTTATTAATTTTATTGGGAAAACGTGAGAAAAAGGTGAATAAAGACTGAGAGTCAATGTTCAGAAATTACTAATTATTTATTTGTTTTGAACTATGTTGTATAGCTGTGTTTTCATGTGTTCGTAGTCAAAACTCAAAAATGAGTTTATATTTAATTATTAAAAATTGCCATTATTTTATATGAAAAAGTTTTTTAATTGTATTTTATTTAGAAAATATTTTAGTTTGTTTTGTATATTTACACAAACTGAGAAATTCAAATAGCGTTAATTTGTGCCCCGCTCTCCCCTATACATAAATAAATGTGGAAATAAATAAATGTATAAATAAAAAAATAAAAAAATAAAAAAATGTGTGAAAAAATATTTCATTTATTTGTACTATTTTACATTTCTTTGTATATTTATTTATGTATTTTTGCTTTTTTACATTTCTTCGTATATTTATTTATGTATTTATTTATTTATAATTTAGTCAGCTTTGGCATTCCATAGGCTTACTCAATCTCTCACAACAATTCTCCATATAAGCAATGAAATGAAATGAGAACAAACATATGTTTACGTTGTTAAGAGTGATTGCTAGGGGTGTTGTGCGGTCATAGACGTGTTTTATCGTGAATAAAACACAGCCAGCTATTCATACCAATCTCTGATACCAATCAGAATCAAGGACTGGAACTAATATTTTATAAATAAGATATAAATAGTGTTCACTGAGCTTACGGGAATCTGATTAATCATTGGCAATTAATCTCAAATCTCCCTTTCACAGATACTCGTTTTTGAACAAAAGCTGTTAGGTGTGGTCATACAATTATGCAATGACAGTGACTGTTTGCTTTTTGATTACATTTTAGAAATAAGACTTAATGTGAAATGTCACAGTACTTATAATACTATGGTTCATCGTCATCAAGGGAATTTTATTAATGTATGCATAATATGATTTACACCTGATATAAAGTAGTCCACATTGTTTCTAATATGATGTCTCTCTTCTGTTCCACAAGAGAACATGGAGATAACAGAGGGAATCAAACCTGACTAGCAAGTGATCCACACACAGTCACATTCTTGTGGTGAAAACATGTCTACACAAAGACATTAATTCCAGGATCATTTTGTAGGTGGATAATTTGACAAGGAAACAAGCTCAGAATAACTTCGTGGTTGTTTCCAGAGGTAATGTAGGAGCGATCAATCAGTATATTTATTCTATTAATTATTAAATGCTGTAGACTGCTTTTTCCATACACTCAGGTTAGTTCAACCTTAACAATTTAACCCTTTTTGTAGATTTACAGATTTCAATTGTATAGTAAAATTCCATCAAGTTGAATTGAATAATCCTTACATTATTCATATTATGAATTAAGAATTTCAAATGAGTGAAAAATTTTAATAAAATAAAAACGTATTTCATAATAATAAGGATTATTTAATTTAATGTGATGGAATTTTACTATTCAACTGAAGTTCGTAAATCTTTTTTTTTTTAAGCCTAAAAAAAATCAAATTTTTTAAAAGCCTAAAAAAAATTCTAAAAGCCTAGACCTCGATCTAGTCATGCAGGAGTATGTTATAAATGTAAAAGAGCTAGAATTGTACATAAATTAAGTTAAAGCATTCAGTTTGTGTCATAGTAATTTATTATTAAATATTCTTATTTTATTTTCTGACTGATGCCAAGGCACTTCCATACAAGAGTTGACCTTTGCTTGTAGTAATGTAAATATTTGTTGTAAACATTAATGGATACAACATTTAGACATATAGTGCTTTGATGTTTTATTCTAAATATAAACCTATATTTAAATTTATTGATAAAATTCCATTCCATTCAAAGTCAGTAGTTTTTTGGTGATTTGTGACAAAAAAACAGCATGAAATTATCATTGATTGTTCAGTTTCATCATTATTATCTGATGTTATATGACAGAATTTCCTATTTTACATATGTAAGGTGTCTGGATGAGCCATATGATTGCCGTTTGTTCTGAAGAAATTTGTTGAAGTTATTTTGACGACGTACATCAGAGAGAAGCATGGCTGGTCAAGGTACAATTAATGACAAATAAACTTATTTTTGATTTACTGTTTCTACTTTTGTCACAAAAATGCTATGGTGCATCTTGTATATTAAACCGCTTGTAACTTTAACAGGTTTTAGTTTTGCTACACTCTTAAGAAAAAAAAAATGGTACAACAGCTCTCACAGGGGCGATTCTCCTCTAAAAGATCCACATTTTGAAAGGGTACTGCCACTGTGACAGCTATACGATTTGTTCCCGAGAGTGTCTAATGACAAATATTTTCTGGCTTTGTTTACACCTGTTATCACCCGTCATACGCTTGCACTCCGAAATATTTCACTGTTTTCACATAAGTATTTATGATTTTTCAGAATACCAGTGGTGGTAAAGTAAAAATAAATACTCCTTTTCAATTTTACTTGAGTAAGTACAACATTACTTGATTTATATAAGTATAGTAAAAATTAAAAGTAGGCTAACAAATATGTTAATATTTTAAGAAGAATGGTATGCAAACATACTAGTATCATCCAATGGGCGTACACAGCTCACACAAACTTGTTGCACCATCGGTCACACACAAACAAGTTTTCTTGCTAATGGTGTCTGTTTATAAACGGTTTAATTTCTCATTTCTTCAGATACAGGACAAATATTAAAGTACTTCACAGGAATCATGGCTTTCCTGCTGACCCATGGATGTGTTGGGCAAACACTTTTCCCAAAAACAAGTACAGATTTCCAGGTAGGAGAAAGTTTATTTACCGCAGAACATAAATAAATAAAATTAATATAATATAAAAACCAACAAATTGCTGTCATGTTCAGTACTTTCAATCATTTGCATTATTAATAAAATGTTTTGTATTTAAAACATTTGTATTTAAAATGTAAATTTAAAATATTTAACATTACGTTTTTATTTTATTACTATAAACAGAGTACGGAGCCATGATCACATGATTAAATGATAAAATTATATGTAAAATAAATGTATTTTTGTGTTATTTTATATAGTTTTATTCAAGCGACACAGAAGGGCAACTCCATTATATAAGCACAGGTCTGATTCATGGTTTTGACCTCTACTATGTTATTTATATAAAAATTAAGATTTTAATTTTTAATTTTGTCTGTCAGTTGTTTTATCTTGTCCTTTACTTTAAGAGTACAGGCCTCCTTATGACAGCATGATTATTAAAATCTCGTTCATTTTCTCATGAATAGAGCCATTGGAATACATTGTTGTTGTGGAATTGAATGCATCCCATGCTATATTGATTGAACAAATCAGAGAAGCGTTGGCCTTTAACGTGTATCCATTTCAATTGGACAACAGAACTGAAATTACTGCTGCGAATATTACAACAGGTAATTAAAAGCCATTTACATCATTCTTACAACTTAAAGGCAGGGTTAGCATTTATTATTTTTTTTCATAAACACTTTTTGTTATTCTGCTTGAAACTCTCTTCACACCCGGATGGCAATCAATAATACAAGTGGTCTTAAAGAGTTACAGTAGTTCACCCAAAAATGAAAATTCTGTCATTAATTCTGTCTTTCCAAACCCGTAAGACTTTCGTTCATCTTTGGAACACAAATGAAGATCTTTTTAATCAAATCTGAGAGCTTTCTGTCCCTCCATTGACAGCTACGCAACTACCACTTGTTTCAAAATGTTTCAAAATGTTTCAAAATGTTTCAAAATGTTTCAGAAAGTTAGTCCAAATTTCCTGAAGAGACGTGAGCGCTTTATGATGAAAAGATTTAATTTAGGCTTTTATTCACATTAAACATTGATCAGCGAACATAAACAGAAGCTCAACCGAACTGTCTGATACGCAAGAACAAACCTCATTGGTTCTTGCGGAAGCTCAAACGGGCTGCGTAACATGAGAATGAACCTCAATGGTTCTCGCACATCAAGCAAACATTCTTGAGCTTCCGTTTACCACAACTGATGTGCGATTTGATGAACGTTTAAATGTGAATAAAAGCCTAAATTCAGTCTGTTCATCACATAAATCGATTTCTCTTCAGAAAATTTGGACTAAACCACTCAATTCATATGGATTAGTTTTACGATCTCTTTATGAACTTTTTGAAATATCAAAGTGGTAGTTGCATTGCTGTCAGTGGAAGGACAGAAAGCTCTCCGATTTGATCAAAAATATATTTATTTGTGTTCCAAAGAACGGAAGTCTTACGGGTTTTGGACGACATGACGGTGAGTAATTATTGACAGAATTAAAAATTTTAGATGAACTATCCCTTTAATATTAAAACATGTACATATCTTCCGGGGAAGTCTCAGGAACAAAAAAATGTGATGATAGGATGCCTTATCTGCCGGTCTTATGTTTTTCCATATCTCCGTGCACCCTGCTCGCGCCGACATCACATGTCATCGCGTTCTGTAAGGCTATGCAGAGTAATAGACAGACAGACAGTCTCCGAGCACAGCAAACAAACAGCAGCCACCTTTTACAGCTCCCCCTGAACCAAAACATGTCATAACTGTAATTGTTTTGGGGGAGGTGTGGCTTTGGAGACGCTCTGAAGGGAGGGCAGGATCTCATGCTTTCAAAGCTAGCTTACTATTGCTAGCCTCTCCGAATTTGTCAACCCTACCTTTAATTTTCATCTTTACTGTTGTTGACCAGTTCTGTTATATTTATTTATCAGTGTGCCAGCCAAATGTGACCGGATACCAGTGTGTATGTGAAGATGGTTATGCATGGACATACAACAACTGCAGGACGTATGAGGCCTGTGATGACATCAGTTTGGGCTCATGTGGATGTATCAGTGGATTCCGAGTGATGGAGAGATATGTGTGCTGGAGAGCGGTAAGAATCATGACCGAACTAGCCAACTGCAAATGCACCCAAAAAAGCTGTAAAAAAGTTTGTGATTTTAAAAGAAAATAATGCTACAATGATTAATGGTTTAGCTGGTTACGTTAACATAATTTATTAGATTTAACAGGTCATTTTACAGTTAAACAAAAATGAATGTAAAAAGTATACATTTGTGCATGCATGTAATTTACGTGAAAATCTATATCATATTTAACAGACTTTGTTTATTTTATAAGAAACAATTATGAGTCACATTCCAATTTATGGTGATAACAACATGTGTTTTTACAGTGTTTACACGTGTAGGATTTGACAAATACTAATGAACATTGTTCACTTAATATGTGGACTGCTTATTTATATGTACTTAAACACTGCTTTATTGTTAAAATAATTAATTATATAAATTGATATATTGTAATTAAAAATACAAAGTATTGCAAAAGTACATTGAAATGACAAATGCAATGTATAAACACTAAGCTTGCAATGATTGTAAGCTTGTTGATTCTGCCACAGAACTGCCCTTCACAGACTTCTTGTATGAAATTGAGATGGAATCATCAAGCATCTCTGTGATCGATGAAATGAGGAGATATTTTCAGAACATCACCTTTCCACTTCAGTTAGATGAGCTGGTTGAAGTATTAGATGTGGACATCACGACAGGTGAAGAATATCACATGACCTTCATGAGCTTCTGAACACAAACACAGCTGTTCTGATCTGTTAAAAATGACCGTATGTTTACGTTTTATCCTTTCTTAGTGTGCAATTTCAGTGACAGTGGATACAAGTGTGTATGTGAGGATCAGTATTTCTGGCCGTGTGAAAAGTGCACAGAATATGGGAGCTGTGATGACATCACTAACAACACATGCAGCTGCATCAATGATATTCCAAGTGATAGACAGTTCTGTCAACCAGTCAACGAGATAACAAGTAAAATAGTTTTATACATTTCTGTTTGTGACATACAAAAACACCTGTGGGTCAGTTACTGTTACATGAACTGTACACAAATTATTTCTAATCCATTCTCATCCTTTTCCCACAAGATATCACAGCATGTGCGCAACCAACAGGTACATAAAACATCTGACTAAAAGGTACAGTTCACACAAAATTGAAAAATCTGTCATAATTTTCTCATCCTCACATCGTTCCAAACATGTATGACTTTCTTTCTTCAGTGAAAGACATAAAGGAAGAATTTTGATGGTTGGTAACCAAACCGTCTTGGTTCCCATTGACTTCCATTGTATGAAAAAAAAAAAGAAAAAACTATGCCTTTTTTCTAAATATATTTTATGTTCCACAGAAAGTCATTTACAGTTTTGGAACAACATGAGAATAAATGATAGGAGAATAAATATATTAAGGCAGAATAAATTATGACAGATTTTAACAGTTTGGTGACCTATCCCTTGGTGAAATCCTGAAGTCTAGAGAACGGCAGTAAGTTTATGCATATTAAAAGATGAGTGAATATTCCTAATTCTTTTTATATTTACTACAGTGACTCCAGTTCTGACTGAATATCAAACTGAAATTCAGATAGATGCAGAGAATACTGCCATCATTGATCAGCTGATGAATTATTGGATGTCTTTTGATTTTCCCTACATAATCAGTGACAGCACTAACATCACAGAAATCAACATAACTACTGGTATGAGCTCTGTCTCTGCTTTGACTTGTACTTTATACACCATGAATACTGCTAAAAAATGAATGATGTTTTTTTATTTTTTTTATTCTGCTTTCCAGTGTGTTCTTTGAATGAAACACAATATCGGTGTAAATGTGAGGGTCTGTTTGTTTGGCCAAATGACACATGTCACTTATACAAGGCCTGTGATGACATCATTGACGGTTCATGTACGTGTATCAATGCTCTTCCAATCAACGGACAGTTCTGCCAGTTAAAAGAAGGTAAGCCCATAAACTGAACTGTTAATATGGACTGTTAATATAACTGAACTTTTAATATGGACTGTTAATATAAAAAAAAAAAAAAAAAAAATATATATATATATATATATACATGTTACATGTTATATATATATATATATATATATATTATTTTCATGTTACTCTGTTATATGTGACCAGTGCTGTTTTTAGGCATAGGCCCAGTCACCTAGGGCGTCACAACCTGGAGAGGGTGCCAATGAGAGCTCCCATGCCCCATGTTAACATGTTACAGTTTTTACAATTGCTTGGACCCATTTCTGTATTTTTAGGTCACTTTCACACAGTGACACAACAGCAATATATGGGTGCTTCTAAAAATAGAAGGCTGTATGTGGCTGTGTCCTTCCTGTCCAGTCCTTTAGAGGCTTGTAGGCTAGAGTCCTCCTCAGCTTTAAACGCTAGAATGAGACGGTCTAGTAAGTGCATGGCTACATCATAAATGTTTCTGCCCCCATGGTCACATTGAAAAAATACAATTAAAATTATAATTTGAAAAATACTTTATATTAAAAACCTTTGTATTAACTACCATTTTATTAATGCAACTTACAGTTGAAACTATATAATTTTTAGATAAATAACAGTCTCAGCAAAATAATATGATGATTTCCATGCTTTCGAAGCTTCACTGTGGTATTTAAAAAACATTTGTCCAAAAAAACATGGTAAAGTGTTCCGTTCAAATTTGTAAATCTCCAACTGCACAAAGCAAATTGGAAGTTACAATTTCTCATGTTTGGATATATATTTACTGCAACAAACTCAAGTCTTCCTGTCAGCAGCAATAACACATTCTATACATTCTATACATCTATATATTTTGTGAATTATTACCTTGACTAATAAGAGTTTTTTTGTAGAGTTTAATAGAGAATAGTAAGATTTTTAAATATTACTAATGCTGATGTCTGTATCTTTATAAAGATTTTACAGGATTTAAAGAGTTTCACATATGAAATATACTGAATTTTCAAACCAAGTCATATGAATTTTCTTCAGTTCCAACAGTAACACCACCATCAACACGACCAATATCAACACCATCATCAACATCAATACCATCAACATTATACCAACATCAATGCCACCATCATCAACATCAACACCACCATCATCAACATCAACACCACCATCATCAACATCAATGCCACCATCAACACCACCAGCGACACCATCAACACCACCAGCGA
>FLSR01000851.1:130770-163175 GCA_900092035.1 Leuciscus waleckii | reverse complement strand
TATAAACTGGACTGCCTCAGTTAGCAAATACATACAGAAAATTATTGAAAAAATAACCTTAAATGACATTGTATTGTTTTATAAATCAGCTAGAGAAGGGGAGGTTCATAGAATATATTGTCATTACACTTCTTCCAAAAGTCTCAAGAGAGGTCCCCTTGTGGCTTCACATCTTTTTTTTGTAAGCAGAGCTTGCTAAAACATAGCTGTTCCATTTTTAATATATATCTATTATATCTCATTTAACCATCTCTGAAAGCAAGGGGCTGTGAAGATCTCCAATTAAGGAGTATTACTTTTTGGGCCGCAATATACCATTAGAACCCGCTGATGGGTACGAGGGAGAATAACCATTAGATCAGAATTGCCAAAAATATTAATTTTTTTCAAAATATTTATTTTTTTAATGAAATCCAAGTCATTTCTGTACCTCAGTTGACAGCTATGCAACTACCACTTTGACGCTTCAAGTTCATAAAGTGATCGTAAAAATAATTCATATGATTGAGCGGTTTAGTCCAAATTTTCTGAAGATTCACGATCGCTGATCGCTAAATTAATGATCGCTACAGTATATGATGAACAGATTGAATTCAGGCTTTTATTCACATATAAACATTGATCAGCGAACATAAACAGAAGCTCAACCGCTTGATGCGCAAGAACAAACCTCATTGGTTCTTACGGAAGCTCAAACGTGCGTAACACACAAGCATAAACCTCATTGGTTCTCGCACATCAAGCAAACATGCTTGAGCTTCCGTTAATCATAAATGATGTGTGCGTTATTTGGTGTCTGAATTATGGTGATTTTTTATTAGCAGGGGCACAAAAATGGCTATACAAACAATTGTCAAACAATAATAACAGAAAATAATTGTTAATTTATTGTCTGAGGTAATATTTTTGAAGGGGCAATCAAAATTAATCTTGCATACCACCAGCAACTAGATACTATTGGTACTGAGGATTGTTACTGTCCTGTTGATGAAATGCACATACATGTACACTTGTTTTACAGTTATTAGAATGTCAGTGACATTAAATAAGACTTTTGACTCCAATCTTACTGACCCTGAGAACAAGAATTACAAAGATTTATCTGGAAAAATTGAGACAGCAGTGAGTATTCCATGTTTCATATTTCAAAGAAATATATTGTTTGTGTAATTTGTTGATTTTTGATGATTTTGGTATAAATACAAATATGAATACAGCTTGAATTTACCTTTTAAGAAGCCAACATACTTACTTTGTAAATAGTATTTATGGCAACACTTTATTTTTATGTCCACTTAAGACACTCTACTAACTGTGCAACTACATATCAACTACCAGTCATTAGAGTATTAGTAGACTCAGACTGTTTGCTTAATATCTGCTATCACTTTATTTCGATGCTCTCCCAACAAACATTCTACTCACTAAAAGTAACTTTGCAACTACAACTTATTCTACTAATCCAAACCCAAACCAAACAGTTTACTGTTGTCTACTAATACTCTAATGAGAGCAAGTTGACATGAGTTGCAAAGTTATTTATAGTGAATGTCTAAAGTGGACCATAGAAATAAAGTGTGACTATATTTATTTATGAATTATTTATGTAAAAATATTAATTAATTTATCCCCCATTCCACAGTCAGAAACAGTCCAAATATAGTAAACTTCAATAGACCTTATTCATAGCAGAGCCATGACAGGTATGAAATGCTGTGAGGAATAGACATACCATGTTTTCAATGGCATCCTCTATAAAAAGATGTAAAAAGCTCCTATATCACTTATAAGTTTCCACAGCTCATGTTGTCTGGAGTTTTTGGTCTACTGAAATTTCTTGTAAAGATGTTCTTGCAGTGTTTCGTCAGCAGAACAACACAAAAAACACATTATATAACATAATAAGCCACTGAGGAGATGTATGTCTATTCCTCACACCCTCGCTTTCATTCCCATTAGAAATCAAAGATGGCGCTGCTGTGAATAAGGTCTATAGCAAACATTTTGCAAAGTGCCTTGTAGTAGAGGACTGGTGTAAACCAGTTAATTGATGTGGACTTTAACAACAGTACTGCAGACTAAAAAAGCTATACTTTTCCATTCGATTAAAATTATATATTTTTTTAATACATGTAATCTATACTAATATAGAATGACTTTTTCAAGCATACTTTTGATTTTAACAGATTGACAAAAGTTATTCTAAAAAGCTAACAGGCTACATTCCTGCTTCTACAAAGGTCTATAGATTCAGGTATGATCTGCCATTTAAATTTGAACTTTTTTTCACACAACATTTCCATTTATTCACTCTTTTCAAACAAATAAAATGATAATACAGTGTATTCATTTTGATGTTGTTTGTGTTTCGCTCCACAGGCCTGGCAGTGTTATAGCAGACTACACAATAAGTGCAACATCAAACAACCTTGATTTTAGAGCAGCAAACACAGATGTTAATGCCTCTCTAGAATTACAAGGAATCAGTTTAGTTGAAGATGCTTTTGCTCGGAGTGGTAAGGGTAATCAGTGCCTAATCTAAAACCTTCACATTTCTTAGTTCCATCATATTTATTATGTTGTTTGTTTTTTGTTCATTGTTGGGTGATATGTGTTGTATGGTTTTTATTTTCAGAACAAAATGCCCCAAAAGAACTATATCCTCTGCAAAAGCTGGAACTGAACTGCGCAAAAAACGGAACAATAACATGGATGGTGAATAACAAAGATATTTCGTTGGACAAAACAAAATACAACATTTCAAACAACAATAGCACTCTCACTGTGATAAACACTAATGAAGATGACAGTGGTGAGTGACGTGGGATTTATCTTTGTCCTGATTGCCCGATTGCTTTTAGAGTCCTGTTTTAAAAAGCAGACTGCTATAATACTTTACAATAATTTGATTGAAGTATATTAGCGCTGATTTTCCATAACATATTATATTACATGATACAATATTTGGCATAGATTATGCTGTCACATCAACATTAAGTATAATTATGAAATCAATCAACCAATGAAAATTAAGCAACACTTACAGGATGTTAATGTCATGAACATTTACAAAGTATTGTTCTTGTAGCAAATAAATAAATACATAAGTATGAATTAATTTTTTTACAGAGAATGTTTCTTGAAAATTAAAGTATTGAGTTTACTTTATAAAATAATTAATGTCTATTCTTTTTTATTGTTTTTCCCCCCAACATGCAGGTCGATACTCATGCATACAAAACAGTGCGTTACCATACATCGAGTGGCAAAACATTGTTATTAAGCAAAGCCCCAATATCAATGTGGGTGAAAAGTTCCAGTATTTTCCATGTGAGACAGCACTGTAAAACTGAGATGTTCTGTTGATGCTGGCTACGGTATTGAGTGGGTCCAGAATAGCAAAGTACAAGGTTGTACATACAAATCATTAGTACATTTTTATAAAAGTTATTGGGTAGTTGTCATTTAAACATTCAATAAAATCCTCCATGTTCTTAATATGTTTTCTAGAATCAGGATCTGACAGTTTCTCATTAAACTATACTATTAAAAGTACTATTAAAATCTCCATGTTATTAATGTTTTCTAATAAATGTATTCCCCTTTTTACCCAATCAGGATCTGACATCACAGTAGACTATGCTACTCAAAAGGGAAAATGTAAGGAGGAAACCTTTACATGCCGTCTCAAGGGTCTGCCACAACTACTTCAATACAGTTACAGCAGTAGCAGAGTTACAGTGACAACGACAAGCACAGAAGGTGAGCCTGAAGTTTCTCTTTTTTTGTATCAAATTACTTTTTACTGTTGTGGAATTGCATTGGATTATTTTAATGATCTAGCAGACTTCTCTTTAGGTCACATCACACCTGATCTTGTGGTGTTGACTGTTTTGGTCCTATTTAGTTACTGTATTTGACCCTAGTTACTTCTGACGCTTCTGCAAAGTGTGCGAGCACCTTTCAAGGGTACTTTCAAGTCCCAAAATGTACAGTGTAATGTGATATATTCATAGAAATTGTTGAATTCAATCTGTTTCCTTCTGACTTTCAATCAAATTCTTCTCCAGATTATGACTGTTTTGATGATAAACTTGGATTTGGAAAAGAAAATAATGTGAAGAAAGGAATCTGTGAAAATGGCATGAAAGGCAATAAAACTTACAGATGTAAATCAACTAAATGGAAAAACGAACAAGACAACTGTGTACTCAACGATATCGCTGAAATTAAAAGCAACATTACGGTAATCTATTGGTCATGTGTTTATTGAACAATCATCTGTCCTTTTTTAAAAGCTTCTAATATTTGTATTTTTGTACTTTGCAATTTAGGCCTTGATTGTGGGTGATATACTATTCCAGAGTTTATGGAAAAACTCAGTAGTGTCACAACAGTGAAAAGAGATGAGATAAGACAGTCTCCTGCTACTGTCCAAGCAATTGTGGATATACTCGTTATAGTTGCTAATTTGTCACAAACTATTTTCATCAATGAGCCAGAGATGGTGGTATGTATAGTCACATTCAAATTTTTATGTACATTTTTATATGTAGACATTTTATTCTTGTATTAAATTTAATTTAAAATATCATATCTAATGATTAAGTTAAATTAATGTTGACAGGCTGATAGGTGTAGCTTCCAGGGAGGCCCGACTTCTCATAGTAGCTCAAAGAAATGACAAATTACAGATGAACAAAATTATATATACAAGATATTTTCATCTCCAAAATACTTAAAAGCAATTTAAATAGTATGCAAAAATACATTATTATAATAATGATAACAATAATCCAATCATTTATGATCTCTCCCCTACGGAATGCATTTAAAGTTGAAAAATGCTTTGGCACAGAAAAAAGTGGTTATCTTTGCAGTTCGACAGATAAGACTTGTGACTCTTAACTTGGTAGGACACCGCATTTTCATCCTCAAAAACAAAATGTTGTGATATGTTTCTCAGGTTAATGTTTCTTTTAACTCTGATAGCTCCAGAGCAGGATCAAGGTATAGGCCTACTATTATCCAAAGATGGGCACTTGAGTTAGAGACTCGGACTCGAGACGCATTTTAATAGACTTCAGGCTTGACTTGGACTCGAACTGAAATGACTTTCTTGACTCGGACTCGACCAAAGGACTCGATTGTGAATATTTTTAAAACTATTTTTTTAATAGTAATAAAATAAGTGTATGATTGTATCATATGTGACCCTGGATCACAAAACCAGTCTTATGTTGCACGGGTATATTTGTGGCAATAGCCAACAAAACATTGTATGGGTCAGAATTATAGATTTTTCTTTTATGCCAAAAATCATTAGGATATTAAGTAAAGATCATGTTCCATGAAGATATTTTGTAAATTTCCCACCTTAAATATATAAAACATTTATTTTTGTGAATGGATGCAGCACTATCGCCAATAGAAATGGATAACTTTAAAGGCGATTTTCTCAATATTTCGATTTTTCTGTACCCTCAGATTCCAGATTTTCAAATAGTTGTATCTCGGCCAAATATTGTCCTATCCTAACAAACCATACATCAATGGAAAGATTATGTATTCAGCTTTCAGATGATGTATAAATCTCAATTTAAAACAAATTACACATAAGACTGGTTTTCTATTGACTTAAAACATTTTGAGGTTTGATATTTTCAGATAATGACTGTCATCAATAACAACATTGCTGTATAACAAACTACTGTATAACAAACCGCGACTGGCGCCATCTTGCGTCCACTTAGCGATTGTTTTGAAAATAACTACTTGTCTTGTTGCCAGGACTATTGTTTTATACATGTAATGTATTATAAAGTAATGATTTACATTATCCTTTAAATCTTAGGACCTTTATTACAAACAAAACAGATGATAGAAAGATCATATATTTTGTGTATACAAATAATAGGAATTTTGAGTATGATCTTTTTTTTTTTTATGGCATGAAATGTAAGACTACAGACTTGATTCGGACTCCCGATGAAAGATTTGTGAACATCTCTGCTACGATCGCATAACTTGAAAGTTCCAGAATTAAATGTAACACTGCCGTGGTATTAAAATCCCTGTGAGATGATAGCTGTGTCCCAATTAGAGGCTGCATCCTTCGAAGGCCACATTCACAGCGACGAGACGAAGGCTGTCACAATGCGAAGGTTCCTTCAAATGCAGCCTCCAAATGCGTCCTTCATTTCTCGTGCAATTAAGGATACAACAGATGGATCCTTCACAGCCTTGCCTACCCCAGAGGCTAGACTGTCCCATTTAACAACGCTTAGTCTGACCTTTGAAGGATGCAGCCTCTGAATAGGGATGCAGCTGTGACTCCCTGGCATCTTCCTATAAGGATTAGGATTAGATGTGGTGGTGTGCTTTAAAAACAGGAACCACTCAGGTAACAGCCTCCCCACTGAATTAATCAGGAGCAGGGGAGTCACAATTCCACACAGAGTAAGTGTAACAATGTGAAAGGCTCAGGAAAGGAGTTGGGAAATGGTGAACATTCAACAAACTTTCATTCCAAAATAAACAAACGACAAAACGAAAGAAATGCGGCAGCCCCTCACAGACGACTGCCACATAAATTAAAACAAAACAACAACATAAAGTCTAGGCCTGATCTTCTCTCATCTTGCACTGTCGTCACTCATCCTTTAATCCTTCCGGAGCTCCTCCGTGAGACTCGAGACGTGTGTGTCACGCTCCATTCCCACAGCTCTCTGCCATGCCCTGTTTGCCACAGTAAGATTTTGGTACAACACTAATTAAGCTATACACTGCAGAATGATATTGCAGTGTGGTCATATTAACCGCTGTTCAGTGAATTTTCTGCAGGTTAAATCTAGTAATTTCTATAGGAATCCATGAGATTGTGAATTTCACGTGATGGCGAAAGATTTCCCCATGCAAATTGGGGGTTTCCAGTGTTGACCAAAGCTTTTCGGTTTGAAAGTAACTTCTGAGTGAGCTGTGCTTTATACATCGCTACGCTACTGAGAGACTGAGGCGTTATTTAAACATGGTCTGAGTCTGACCCCCTACCCCCCAGCCCAAATGTGAAGCTATTAACATACTTACACTCAGTTTTGATTCAGTGTAATTGTGTTGTGCAACACCATTCTCTCTATATTGTATCTCTCTTATATTATATTATATTATAATTTTATGGGATAAATTTCATCATATTAAACAATTTTATATTCAATTTCCAGAATTTCCTAAAAACAGTGGACATTATTGTATCAGGTAACATCACTGGTACATGGAAAAAACTGAACAAAGGAAACACCACAGAAAACACCAGCATTCGACTTCTGGACGCTATTGAGAGGATAAGTGACCGCTCAAAGATGAGTTTCCATTTATTGGAACATCCATTCAGCTGAACAGAAGTACAATTACAACCTCATTCAGTATAACATCAACACTTCTAAACTCAGCTACAGAGATTTTCATACCACAGGTTCCTAATGTGACCATAACCATCATAATCTTCTCGACTCTTGACAATGTCCTACCTACTCGTAATACTAATAATGACAGTAGGAATTCAGATGTGCGCATCAATGGAGACGTGGTTGTTGTTAAGGTTAATGAAGCACTTAACAACATTTCTTTTGCATTTGATATTTCTGATCAGTCTTCGATAAATCCTCAGTGTGTCTTTTGGAACTTCAGGCTTGACGCATGGGATTCCACTGGATGTAAAGTAAACCCCTCAGGGAACAAAGCGGGCAAGATTACATGTGAATGCAACCACACAACCTCTTTTTCAATCCTGATGTCCCCATTTCATGATAAAAGTGATCTCTTAGCCTATATAACTTACATTGGTGTAGCTATTTCAATGGCCAGCTTGATTTTGTGCCTCATTATTGAGATTATCGTGTGGAAGTCAATGACAAGAAATGACACATCCTACATACGACATGTCTCCATAGTCAACATTGCCGTGTCCCTGATGATCGCAAAAATCTGTTTTATCATTGGAGCCGCAGTCGCAGAACAAGAGCAACCAACATCAGTGGGTCGCTGCAGTCCAGCGGTTTTCTTCATGCACTTTTTTTACCTGGCTCTTTTCTTCTGGATGTTAATTTCAGCGCTGCTGCTCTTTTACCGTACAGTCATGGTCTTGTCCAAATGTCAAGGGCCAAAATGATGGCCATTGCCTTCATAGTCGGTTATGGTGCACCTTTGCTCATAGCGGTCATTACTGTTGCGTCGACAGCTGGACCTCAGAAATATATCACGAAACAATTAGCATGCTGGCTGAACTGGAATGAATCTAAGGCCCTTCTGGCATTTGTGATTCCAGCTCTCACTATTGTAGCCATAAACCTTTTGGTTTTGATTGTGGTTCTGTAAAGATGTTGAGGAGAGGAGTTGGTGCCACAACTCAACCGGATGAGAAACATGCCCTGGTGGTCATTGCCCGATGTGTGGCCATATTGACTCCTATCTTTGGTCTAACATGGGGATTTGGAATTGGAACCATGGTGTCCCGTGCATTAGGCATTCATGTGGTGTTTGCACTCCTCAATTCACTGCAGGTATCACTTTCTGTCTCTATATTTAAAATATATATATATATTTCGATGGAATTTTTTATCTAGAACATATTAACATTCTACTGTAATGCTGCTCATTGATCTATTCTTAATGTCTGTGTTTTTATGAATTTCATTTGTATTTTCAATTGTAACACTTCCTTTAATAGGGATTATTTATTTTGGTGTTTGGAACGCTTCTTGACGGGAAGGTACAGTACGAGTTTACTTCTGTTGTTTTGTAAAGAGCTTAAAGGATTAGTTCACTTTAAAAAAAAATGTTGCTGATAATTTACTGACCCCGATGTCATCCAAGATATCCATGTCTTTCTTTCTTCAGTCGAAAAGAAATTAAGGTTTTTGAGGAAAACATTGCAGGATTTTTCTACACAGAATAGACTTCAATGGCAACCAACTATTCCAATGTTCAAAGAAGGTTCAAATGTCCGTCTCAATGCAGCTTCAAAGTCTCTACACGATCCCAGTCGAAAAAATAAGGGTCTTATCTAGCGAAACGATCGGCCATTTAAAAATAAAAATAAAACAATTATACAGTTTTTATCCCGGAGTACACAGGCAAATAACTTAGATAGATGACGTGACGCGTGACCTTCCAACGTGATGACGTTCAAGATGGTACACGACGAGCATTTGTGGTTAAAACTTTTTTTTAGAAAATGACCGATCGTTTCGCTAGATAAGACCCTTATTTCTCGACTGGGATCGTGTAGAGACTTTGAAGCTGCATTGAGAAGGACATTTGAACCTTCTTTGAACATCGGTATAGTTGGTTGCCATTGAAGTCCATTATATGGAGAAAAACCCTGGAATGTTTTCCCAAAAACCTTAATTTCTTTTCGACTAATGAAATAAAGACATGGATATCTTGGATGACATCAGGGTGAGTATATTATCCGCAAAAATTTTTTTGAAAGTGAACTAATCTTTTAAGTAAAGCCACTTAATTATTTTTTTAATAATGGCCTAGGTTTATTTACTGTTTTTGAGTCAGTTCTTTCTTTTCAGTAAATTGTCCAAACAGGATTGCAAAATGGTCTGAATCAATTCACAATTGTTCAAACAGCTCTCTCACCAGTCATCTGAAACGGCTTTTCAGTCAGTAACAGACAGTTCTGAGATAGCCAACTTAAGAACACAAACAGCGCTTGATTAAGTAGACATTTACTTACTAACACCTGAAAACAAAAGGCTACTTTTTGAGAGGTAACTCTCAATTAAGGACCATTCACACTGAAATTGTTTTTGTCTGCCTGCACAGTTTTTACTTGTTTTCTTATGTGAACATGCATGTATATATGTTAAGTTAAATATATAAAGTTAAAAGTCAGCATTAAACAGAAGTTGTGATAGTCTTGAGATCTATTTACACCTAGTCACTTCACACATTTTCTCTTATCAGATGGCTACTTTAAATTCAGTCACTCAAACCACTTCAGGGGACACATTTTAGATTAAACTGTAAATGCATCTGGTTGTTGAAGCCATATACATACATTTTACTCCTCCCAAAATGGTGAAAAAAATGTATGTGTGAGAGCATGTATTCAGGAAATACCTGGCCGTTGCTACACCACCTACTCAGATATTTCCTGATATTCGTCATCATTTAAATCGATTAAATGAAATCAGAAAAAAACATTCTGTGTAATTAGCAGACATTTAAGAGACTTTCAACAAATTTCTGGACGTTAACCAGAGATCTTTGATTGCAGGTTCGTCAGTCACTACAAGGAAAGCTGTCACTACAGAAACTCAGTTCCAGCCATACCAATGTAAATGCCATTCTATAAAAGCATATCCTTTTTGAGCTCTATAAGACTTTAACTAATGTTGAACTTCTAACCAATGTTTATATATCCATTTTTACATTGACTCTATGTGCTTTATTTTGATTGATAACACCTTACAGAACACCAGTGCAGGATCATCATCCAGACCTCTACTCAATTTCTTGCCATGGATCCGGCGGAGGAGTAAGTAGATGACATACATCTAAAAACAAACATTTATTAATATATATTCAATAATGAGAATATAGATATTATTCATGAGTTATATTTATCAGTTAGATAAAAGTCTGCTTAATGAATTATTGTAAAGACATTAGATGTAAGTAACATACATCTAACTATTTGCAGATGTATACAACGTGTCTGAAGCCAACACTTCCTCAGCAGTTACAGACAGCTCCAACGGCTCATATTCCATTATCAACAATTAAAAGATACTCTAAAAGTGTCTCCTCCACTGCAATGTCTGTTAGTGTTTGGTGGAAGAAATGTTTCTATGTTCTGATATGATAGAAATAAGGTTTCAATATGACTTTATACTGTATTGTATATTATACAGTGGTTAAGGGTATGGACTTGTATGTATACTTTAAAAAAAAGAAATTGGGTATTTTTTTCAATAACGCAACTCAAGAGATTCCTTTGTTTTGAGAAGATCACTTTTGTTTTACATCAGACATTTTAAATGAGACATTGTTGTCCAGTTACATAACATCCTATTTTCTGTCCTGTTTTAATAAATTCCACATGTTCCCAAAATGATTATTGTAACTGAATTAAATGCATCTTCATGCTAAAATTGCTTGAAGATACTTGAGAAAACAGAAAAAAGGCTCTTGTCTTCCCCTTTGCCAAATAAGTAGGAAAACTTCAACACCCATAATGCACTGGGCATGTTGCATTGCAAGGCCACTCCCAGTCTGCTATGGACACGCTTGACCAGAGTCAAATACCGCCTTGCTTTAGTAGGAAATACTTTTTAGCAAACCTTTAGTCATAATTGTGTCAACTTCTATTGTTCCCTGTTCCAAGAATCAGAGTAAATCACTAGCGAGTAAGAGGGAGTGAGTTACTTCCAGTGAAGGATCCAGCTCATTGTAGGCAGTGGCTAAAGACTGTAAAGAATTGTAAATCCAGAAAGAACACTGACAGAAAATCTAAATCTGTTTGTAGACAACATTTCAAACTGGATGACCACGAGCACAGTGTTTTAGGCCAAAGAGAGGGGAAAAACTGAAAGAGACTGTCATTCTGTCAGTTCCGCCGAAGCAAAATGTTGTCACGAACAGGTAAGAAAGCTGTTGCCCAACTGGCTTCTGGATGAAAACCTTTAACCATGCATGCCCATGATGTTTCCATGCCCCTCGTAGAGTGCGCACACACTCCTCCAGGCAGAACAAACTCCTTGTGTGCTATAGACATAGCTTTCTACAATACAATGCGAAAGACATTGCTTAAATATCGGCTTCCCACTGGCCAGAGTTAAAAAAACATGACGAAAAGCTGGTCAGATGAGCATATAGCCTACATCTGCCCAATGTATCTGCGTACAACTCGCACAGGGCACAAAGTCTTCTTCTGAGTCAGAGATTTTACAGTACAGGCAGCTCGAATGAGAGCATACTCGTGACATGATTGTACACTCTCAGAAAAAAAGGTACGAAAGCTGTCACTGGGGCTGTACCTTTTCAAAAGGTACACTTTTGTTCCCTTTAGGTACTAATTTGTTCCTTTTAGGTACTAATTTGTCCCTTGTAGGTACTAATATGTACCATTAAGGTACCAATATGCACCCTTTAGGTACAAAAATGTACCTTTTGAAAAGGTACAGCCCCAGTGACAGCTTTCGTACCTTTTTTTCTGAGAGTGTACAATCATGTCACGAGTATGCTCTCATTCGAGCTGCCTGTACTGTAAAATCTCTGACTCAGAAGAAGACTTTGTGCCCTGTGCGAGTTGTACGCAGATACATTGGGCAGATGTAGGCTATATGCTCATCTGACCAGCTTTTCGTCATGTTTTTTTAACTCTGGCCAGTGGGAAGCCGATTCTGTTTTTCTGAATTAACGAGTTAATTATCTCAGAATTACGAGATCATTTTTCATGAAAAAAAAGTTTTTGCTCTGTTTTTCTGAATTAACGAGATCCATCAAAATCCTGCGAGAAGCTCTCACCTCTGCACGAAGTAACGTCAGGCCACAGTTGCAATCAGCCTGACCCTCCAACAACAACAACATGTCAGCCTAACGTTACATGGGTTCAGTGCAGGTAAGATAGCTAAGTTATTATAACGTTAGTTACATGTTAATGCCAAATGATGTCTGCTAACTGTTCGCTTGACGACATGTAAAACGAGGTTAGAATAGCTGTTTATAAACATGTAACGTTAATGTTACGGGCATATTTTTTACTAACTACGTTAACTTAAGTTACACCACCAACTGCAGTTGGTAGGCTAACTTATGTAATGTTAAGCTACTATTTGTACCGTTAGTCAGCAAAAGGAACCTTAACTTTTAAGGTCGAGGGGATAATTACGTGTGATTTTTAGGAGGAATATTACGCTAACCACCTTCCTTTCAGTTTGTTGGCTAGGATAAGTAAACCACACTATTTGCTGTAACTTTAATGCTTAATTTGTAAATCAAGAGGTCCTCGAACACAGAGAGGCTGCTGTCAGGGGGAGGGAAAAAGTCACGTCAGAAATCCCCAGTCAGTGCATGCAGCACGTTGGACATCGCGACATTACATAACAGTAAACAAACATTCAGAACTTTGCCAGTTTCAGAGCCAGCAGGGATACTATTTCGATTAAGTTTTGCACGGACGTTTAGTATAGTGTTCAGCGTGCTACACCAATAATAATGTTGAATATATTCTGACATTGCTTCGGTTTCTTTAGTTGTGCCCTCTCTTTTGATTTGTCACTATGCATATGTGTCCTGTAATTGTTTTATTTGTTGATATTTTTCTAAACTGTGTACTTGATGCATTTAATAATTTGGAAACAAAGCTAGCTTTTTGAAGCTTTCCAAAGCAAGTTATATATTTTTCAGAAACTAGATTCCGGTTGTGCAGTGAATCACAGATAAATGAGTATAGCCTGTGTCTCAACACTATTGACCTTGTTCTTGAGTAGCCTTCTCTACGATTTGAGTAATGTTACTGTTAAAGGTGAGCACATTCAAATGCTTAAGACAGTTTGACTTCCAAGTGATAAGAAAGGCCTATAGTTGCCTACCTATACAGTTGATACATAAACTCCATTTTTAGCAACGTTATCACACTCTTGGCCTTTATTAATGTTCTCGTAAAAAATGCAGAAATACATTTTTGAGATATTTAAAGCAATTACACTTTTGAGGGTACAGTCCTAAATCTGTTTATATTTGTGGTGCAACACATATTTACATAAATGCTGCCTTTTTTCCGACATTTGTTCAGGGCCAGCTATGGCTACGTCTTCAAATACGCCCCTCCCACAAGATGATGGTCTGTGGATGTTTCTTCAGAGCCGAGGGATTCCTGAGGAAAATATTCAGAAAATGCAGCAAGATCATGTAGGTGACAGCACATTCATTCTTGCAATATATTAATTTTAATTGTTTTACAATTTACTGAATCTCAGCAGATTATACAAGTAATCATCATAAATTGTAACCCTATCACATTTAGTGCCAGTGCTTCCGATTTCTTTTTTATGCCAAGCACACCTGCCTCTCCCAACAATGCATTCATGTCTTCCCTATTCTAGCCCTGTAAATTAAGGTGTATAGGTATCTTTAGGAGTCAATTCACTCTATATTTTGGTCTCTACCCTACATAAACAAGTAACAGTAGTTAGACTGTAACGTGCAGTAGCATCACCATTATACATTCAGGCAAAGTGCTGACTTATATGTTTGAAATAATAAATAAATACACAAAATAAAATATTGTGCCCTTACAATTACTGCTTTCCATTTTGTTGTGATTTGATATTGTTTTAAAAGGATGGAGTAATGTTTAGATGCCAGCACAGGCCTTGGTTGGGAGCTGAAGTATGGAATCAATATGGAATAGCAATATTATGGAGTACATAATAGCAGTAATATATGGGAGAAGTGCTTTTATTGTAATTGAGTTAAATGGTTATATAATTAAAGAGGAATACATGAAAGTAATCAGTCCCCTGCCTAACTTTGATGTCAAGGATTTTCACTGTTAATACACTGTATTTTCAGCATCATTATGTCACTCAAACTTCATTGTTATGGTTACAACCATTTTTTTAGACAGCAGTTTTTGTTTTAAATTATTTAATATTTTAGCTCCTTTTTATTCCCATACGAAAAAAGAAACAAGCAAGTGAAGAAAAATTGAAATAAATTGCTGATTTGTAGCTACTGCTAAGAAATAAATTTTCACTCATATGGAAATATAGCCATCTCTTAGATTTAAGATAACCAATATGTCTTACTGTATTGTTTTGTTTTCATTACAGATTGACAGCTCGGTAGTTGGAGAAATAGATGATGCCACTATGACTGCTTACATTCCAGCATATGGTGATAGGATTGCTACAAGGCGTTTCTGTATGGAAAAACAGAGAAAAGGTGGTGATGATCTAAAAAGACTGTCCTTATTTGAAAAACTTAGAAGAAAGATGGGCACATTGACAAGCAATAAAGACACAGATCAAGATTTTGAGGAGGAGCATTCTATGCAGCCAACAAAGATACATCTGAGAAATAACAAAAGGGCCATGAAGATGACAAGGAAAATAGAACTAGGATGGATACACGACAAGAAACAAGTGAGAAAACGCAATGGTGGAGGAACCAGAGTTCTTGATATTTCCAAGAAAGCCACAAAAACAGAGATTCTATCACAAGCTAAAAAGCTATTTTTCCCCAATGAGAAATCGAGAAAGGGAAAGTGGGAAGAGTTCAGTATGAACTTGATTTGAACAAATGCCTTTCAACTTGTGTGTGCAAAATTCAGAATTATATGAATGTGCAGCTATTTGTACAAATAGAGAGTCTGTAGGCCTATTATACTGTTGTAGCCATTAAATAAGCGTATTTAGTTTCATATTTGTTCAAATATTATAATGTTAATTTTTTCCATTTATGCTTGCAGTGAACAGCACGAGTAAGATGCGCAATATATCGAGAGACATGCAGCGGGTCAGACATGATTTTGACCACTTCATTAATTTTTGTTTTGTAGGAAGCCTTTCTTTAAAGTGTATTTCGTTTTGTATAAATTGTATCTTAATTTTAATAAATTTTTCATCAACATAATTGCCTGGTTTGAATAAATAAGAAGGAAATATAACAGCCAATATAATCATGGAGGCGCCCGCGCGGTCACTTGCATTGCACGTTAACTGGAGCTCATCTCATACTAACTTAACGAAACTCAGTGTATGCCTCACACAGACATGAGAAATACATCAAATACACAAAGCTTGAAATTTCTTAAAAACGAAATAATTCAAAACGAAAAGAAAAAGGCTACTCTCTATGTTATCCATGATGTGCATTTCTCTCTATAGGCGCTTTCAAAACGAAAATCCGTTGGCCGCCAAGTACACGGACCATACACGGATTCCCCATGAGGACAAATTTGCCATTTTGACAATGGCAACATGTTTTGCAACGTTTCATATGCAGTTGCTGTTATTACCAGACTTAAACTGTCTGTAGAAACATATTGAGTGGCTGAACATTTTGTTAATATACTTTAAGGTCCACTTAACCAAAAACAATTATAAGCCTTTTACACAATGTATGTTATAAATGCATGTGGTGTGGATACATTTTCATTTTTAAGTGATTTAGATACATGTACCAATATTTTAAATGTACTTTTATGTAAGCCATCATTTCTGTTAGCAGTTTAGGAGCATACTTTTTGGGACAATTTAAAAGAAATGTTCTTGTAAAGTTGCATTTTCATTGAGAAATTAAATTAACTTGGACCCTGAGGTAATGTCAGCTCATGTTAAATCTTAATATTGGCAGTGTTTGGAAATCTGTTCTAACATACAGCACTGTACATTAGAAGGTGTTCTGCTTTTTACAAATAAAAAGCACAGGTTTCTCTCTTGTTTTGTATTGATGTTTTCAAACAAATCGGGTCTTTACTGCAGATAACACACATGGATCTTGTCTCACACAGTAGAATTACTGAGTTTTGACAACTGCACTGCAGTTCTTGCATTCACCAGCACTCTTTAGACAACATATTTAAACAGTCATCTCTACATTACCAAATTTACCAAACAGGCCTATTTCCTACATACACAGTAAATCACACTGGGGAGAAAAACTGTTGCACTGCACTGGTTTAGCATGTATTTATATGATGCCAAATAATTGTGTAAAAAAAGTGCTTTATGTGCAGCCCAGAGACACTCAGACTAACACGGTGCATAATGAGGGTCCTTACATGCAAACCGAAGCATTGAGAACTTTGTAAGTATACAGACAGTTTAATAAGAAGATACTTTATAAAGACAGTACACTTCGCGTATACAGACAGGATCCATCTTGGAAAACAGTCTTGACTAATCGAGTCACGAAAGCCGTGCTAAGTGAGCTGGTCGATAGGAATTACGTTTGTGAAATCTAATTACATGAAATGCATGAATTATATCTGTTTATTAAAATATATGGGTGACTAACTACAAGGGAAACAACAGACCATATGAGATTCCAAGTTACAGTTCATCTCACTTAGCACGGCGTTCGTGACTCGATTAGTCGAGACTGTTTTCCAAGATGGATCCTGTCTGTATATGCGTAATGTACTGTCTTTATAAAGTATCTTCTTATTAAACTGTACACTTACAAAGTTCTCAATGCGGTTTGCATGTAGAAACCCTCATTATGCTACCATGTTAGTGTGAGGCTATTTTGAGCCTTGTTAGTGGTATTGACTAGCGATTTACTTTTACGTAAAATATGCCTCATATAGTGTTATAAGCTAATCTGTTTTTAGAGATACAACTCTTTATATTCGATTATCATGAAAACGCATCCCAGAGAACGATCGACTCGGTAACCATGTGTTAATTACCCCTAGGTTCATTTTTCACCGGAATTGTCCTTTAAACAGTCATCTCTACATTACCAAATTTACCAAACAGGCCTATTTCCTACATACACAGTAAATCACACTGGGGAGAAAAACTGTTGCACTGCACTGGTTTAGCATGCATTTATATGATGCCAAATAATTGTGTAAAAAAAGTGCTTTATGTGCAGCCCAGAGACACATGATAACAAGATACAATAATATGTTTGATTTAAAGGCCATCCAAACATCATAGGTTGCCCTGTTTACAATGAGCCCAAAGTGTGTCAGACCACATCTGGTGATACGAAATAGTTCCACCATAAGGACAAATGTGCCATTTTTGACAATGGCAACATGTGATACCTTTCATTTGAGGTACAGGATTGTTCCCAGTTCTGTGATTGAGATGTACTTTTTACCTAATGATGAATAAAAAGAGATGATATGGAGCTCAGTTGGGAGATGTAAATTATGAAAGAGTTGCTATTATTGATTGCTTAAACACAGTACTTCTGTCAAACATTTACAATGAATGTCATGGTATATAACCTTCCGTCCAAACTGCAATTCTGTTGTTTTTTGGCTATGAGTGGGTGCTCACATTCAGTCATTTGATCCAGTAGAACAACTTGTGATTATTAAATTTGGGTACGTATGTAAGCACGTAAGAACATGTAAAGATCAATGGCTTCCTCTGGAGAGGTTGGTGGATGAAGACCGTATTTCATGTGATACAGGGTTGGTTAAGATTTGTGTTATATGATCAGGGTCAGATAAGTCATCCCTCTCTCACATACTGTGTCCCACTAATGCAGAGAAACAATTTTCTTTCACCAAAATGTACATAAAAGTACCAGAATGAAATGAATAAAAGTGCTCATAGTGCGGTACATTTTCCTTGTCAGTGTTTTACTATTATGATGTTTTTGGGTTAATATTAGATAGCAGTTTGTGCAACATCCATATAACAGGATTAATATTACAGCTGCATTAATGTTTGTGTTGCATTTTATTGTTGTAGATGCGGGCTGCTGCTAATTCTAACTACTTATACTGAGGTCCACTTATCTCTTAAAAAGTCAACTAGCCTATATGTAGGAAAAATTGTGATCTACAAATTAATTTAATAATCTAACTAACAGAGCAAAAACTTTTTTCATGAAAAATTATCTCGTAATTCTGAGATAATTAACTCGTTAATTCAGAAAAACGGAGTAAATTTTTTTCCTCAAGTGAATGCAATACGCTTCTGTACCAAAGTGAAGGCTGCGTCCTTCGAAGGGTGAGATTGCCACTAGGTGTTCCCCATTATGCTGTCGCCTAGCAACGCTGCGGCAGGAGAGCTGCCATCCTACGCAGCTTTATTTAAAAAAATAAAGTTTATTATTTTTTAATTTTTTATGTTTTACTGGAGGAGATGGTGGGGATGTTTCATCCCCGGCGCCGCCGGGTGATGTATCTCCGGCTTTGTCAAGACAGTGGCCAGGTAAACTGGTTTGCTGCATCCCAATTCAGAAGTTGCGTCCTTAATTGCTGGAGACTGTACACTTTAAAATGTACATAAGTATTGGGTGTACTTGAGTAATGTAATGATAGGCTACTTATGAAAATACAAAATACACAAAGCTGTTCAAATGTTTAGTTATAGGCTACCTTACGAAGATGCGATTTTTGTGGAGTTTATTGCGTGGGCCTGGATGGGCCTGGGCCCACCCACCTGTCAGTCAGGCCCATCCAGTCAGTGGCATCACAAGGTAGCCTAAAGCCTTGTTTAAGCCTGGTTTATACTCGACGCGTCCGCACGAGCGCGAAGGTGCGCGCGGCAAAAATGACGTCATCGCGGTGTGGGCGGTCGCGCGCGTTGGGTGCGCAAGGGCCCATTTCGCCTGGCGGTATGCACGGCAGATTTTGTAACAACGCGCGCGGCGCCGCATCCGAAGATTAACTTTTCACCACACCGACACCCAGGTAGATCTACGCCCCAGCAGTTTTACGCCCCTGGCAGTTTTACGCCCCTGGCAGTTTTACGCCCCTGTTGTTCCTGATGCGTCCAGTAGGAGGAGGCTGTATATTCAAGTCATACAGTATATCAGAGCAGCCTCTGTCTATGATAGCAGCAGACCTTATTGGAGCGATACGAATTGAGGTATGTTAAATAATCTGCTAAAGTTATTGTTGTTGATTGTATTTAATGATGCAACATTTATTATTTATAAACGATTGATGCAATATCAATTCAAAAGATGGGTCTATAATTTATTTCGAGAGAAGTTAGGCTGACCCTAGTCTTCTCTTTACCCGCCCTTTCTCACTCACTTTTAAAATGAATTACATTTTTATTTTTATCTTGTTGTCTGTCTTTAGCTTGCGTGACATGGCTTCTTCTGGTAAGACTCTGTTTACTCCTTGCATTTACGCATACATATTTTTATAGTCTATGATTTATGCATGTATGTATGCAAATCTCTGTCTCTAAGTAAAAAGAGTTGAACTGCACACTCACTCAAATATTTTGTCAAATAATACATACATGCGACATGCATGATAAAACCCACTTTAAAAACTTTGGTCCTATATGGTTTGAATGCAGATTTTGGTTTGAGTTGTTTCTTATAAATGAGATGATCTAATTCTCTAATCTAATGTATATTTTAATATACAGTTTTCTTAAAATAGCTTACTGATCTGGACACATGTATGTGCACTTAATGTGTTATCATACTCTTACTCCCTAGCTACAACCATGATTATGCATCCCTATAGGTACTGAAGCCACTCTTAAGAGAGATCCTCCTACTAGACTCCCTGTGTAGTAATCATGAGTCTGGTTTTGGAGATGACCTGTACAGAGACATCTTTAGGTCCACAGCTAAGATATAACTGCCACGTTCCTATGGCATGTAATGTAGACATGCGGTTGCATTGTTCCAGCTGTCTTTTTTTTTTAGCTACGAGAGTATGTGTTATCATATTAATTTACAGTTGCCACGTTCTAATGGCATGTAATGTGGACATGTGGTTACATTGTTCTAGATAGAAACATCTATCTTAATAGATTAAACCAGCAAAGCAAAATCAGGCCTCTTTGTGGATGAGGACATCCATGTTCTGTGGGAGAAAATAGACTCAAATGGGTGTGAGCAAAGGAGTAAAAATGCTGGTTTAATTTATGGCCATATGATATGCTGTTACATAGGCTTTGTAACATAGGACTCCTCATGGCTCTTTGTTAATTTGTCTTTTACCCAAATCTAAGGAGCATTGCACATCGTCTTGACCCTGGACAGTGGACAGAAGTCACAGGATTGGATATTGGGGCGACACACAACTACAATACTACTGTACATATTTTCAGCTCTGTGTATGTTTTTATTTCACATTCTAATATATTTGTATCCTAAAGGTCTTTCCTCAACAGACCAACAGCATTGATTGTGGAGTTTTCATGCTCATGGTAAGCTATTAAAACATGCTACTAAAGCTATTTTTTTTCTTTCTTTTTTCTGGAAATTAATCTTTACTGTTTTTCAGTATGCCCTTTACACTGTGCTGAACACTCCATTCAATTTCACTTCGGTGAGCTTTTCTATTTTCTTCCTTAGAAGGTTGCTATAAAGTTGTACTTTATTGCTTGTCATTGAATTCTAATACAAATTAAATACTAATCCTGTGGCATTACAATTTCTGTTAGCTTGACATGCCTGCAATCAGGGAGTGGTGGTGTCTACGTCTAATTGAGCGGTTTGAGACAGAGGGGTATGTGTATTATTTTCTTTACATCTCAGTTTGGTGTTTCATTCTTTGTTCCTTCCTTGTCAGTAGAAATAATTGACCAAACTGAGGCATTACAGGTCACTAAATTATTTATACATTATACATTACTTTTATGTAATTAATAATTATACATTAAATTATCAATGCAGCCTTTTTATTGTCCATAACAAGAGTTGTCCTATTGGGGGCCAACAAAGTAGATTTTTTCTTTCTTTTTAAAAGGCATGGGAAAAGGTTCGCCCACTGGACCGAGGAGGCAAGATGCCTGACTGAAGGGACATTACGACCTCTTTACAGCTGTTTTCCAGGATTAACACATGACTTGCCACAACATGTTGTTGCCGAGAGGAACCGAATGTTGTCCAACCAGGCTCTGGTGGACTTCATTGTGGCAAGAGGAACCGATAACCACATTCAGGTACATGCATCAAGAATGCATTTTTTTTAACTGCATTCTAAACCAATAGCTTGTCTAGTAAATAAACAACTTACACATACATGGAAATGTTTTTAATGTCATTTTCAATTTTTCTGCACAGTCCATCATCAATGGACAAAAAAAATCAAAGTGGCTTGACACTTTTTCCAAGTGTTCCATCAAGAAAGTGCCTGTGCCGTTATCCTATGAAGATCAGGAGCAACAATTGGTTGAGTTGTTGTTGCCCATAACACGCTAGCATTCTGCTAATGAACGCTGATTGGTCAGTGAAGGACTGATTACGACCAGAGATACGAGATACCGAGATAATATCTCTGCGCGAGTACTTTTATCATGCCAGCTGAAGGTTAATTTTTGCGCGTGTGAAATAACATTATAGCTGTGTCCCAATGTGAAGGCTGCATCCTTCGAAGGACTGAAGACTTCAAGGATGCAGCCTTTGCGTCCTCCGAAGGACGCACCATGTAGCCTTCATAGGATTTCCTAATTGCGCAACCAGGTGTTTCTGATCACCGCTCCTCAACTTTTAAATGGCCCTTGGAATTTTAGAAAAGGGTTAAATAGTGTTTGTCTTCATAAAATGCTATGTAGGACATGTTTTGTAGCTGTATGACGACCAATTGTGAATAGTACAGCAGATATTTCATTTAGGATCCATATGATTACACTGTACTCTATGTCTAATGGCCTAAATATGGTTAATACCTAAATGTAACTTTATATAAATTCACAACAACATATATCAGTAAGTCTCCTGTACATAAAAACAGTTTATAAATAAATATAAATAATAAATTCTACAGTAGGTCATAGGTATGCAGCCTCCCCATATAGTGTTATTTCGCCGTATTTCCTTCTCCTCCTACTGGACGCATCAGGAACAACAGGGGCGTAAAACTGCCAGGGGCGTAAAACTGCTTGGGGCATAGATCTACCGGCTCCAGGTCTGCAGCCTCCCCATATAGGTCCAGGCGGAGGTCCTTCGTCAGATCTGGATACGGCCTGGATCTGGCAGGCTGCGGGAAAACCTCGGGATAAACAAAGACACTAAAATTAGCGTAGATGCCATTCTTGTATAACATTCTTCATAACAAGTACATCAGGATTTGTGGAAGGTGTTCCCAATTCCGGTTGACCTAATCTATGCAGCCTAACATTGAATTATAGAAGTCTATAATGTATTATGTTAATGCTAGGCCAAAGAGATGTGTCTTTAATCTTGCTTTGAACTGACAGAGTGTGTCTGCTTCCTGGACAATGGTAGGAAGACTGTTCCAAAGTTTTGGTGCTAAATAGGAGAAAGGATCTACCGCCAGCAGTCGATTTTTATATTTTAGATATTATTAACTGGCCGGAATTTTGAGATCGCAATAGACGTGAAGGACTCTAATGTGTTAAGAGCTCGCTCAAGTACTGTGGAGCTAAACCATTTAGTGCTTTGTAAGTACACTGTTAGACCTTACCAGGTTTTTTTACAGTAAAATACTGGCAACACTGTACAGTTCTTTAGAGTTCTCAACGGGTCGGGTCGAAATATAAGCAAATGACTCGGGTTGTACCTCGGGCTTAATCTTTTCCGCTCAGTAAAACAAAACAAAAAACATTTATTAATCATCGCTGCTGTTCACCGTAAAGAAAGTCTGGCTGCTGCGTGCAGCGTGCAACGTGCATCATGGAGAGGGGCGGGGGCAGACGCCGCTGCGTGCACGCCTTCTGGAGAAGAAGATGGAGTTGGTGAAAAGTAAACTTGCCGCAGGTGAATTCACCGTCGCTACTACAGCCTATTTATATATTTAAAGTTTATTGTTTCAGTTGTTTGTATTGTTAAAAGGCGTGAACATTAAAGGTTGATTTGAATTCGCGTCTGCTGGTCATGATAATACGTATATGAGAAAAAAAATAATCCGCCGCGGGCCGGGTTCGGGCAGATAATTCATGTTGATGTGTCGGGTTACATCGGGTCCGGGCTTTAAAAGCCACGGGCCGGGTCGGGTCGGTTTGTAATTTTCAGGCCCGTTGAGAACTCTACAGTTCTTTACTGTAATCTACAGTATGTTACTGTAAAAATGCACTAAAACTCAAGTTAACTAATATCACTTGCAGAAACCGACTGTCTTAAATTGACCAACTGTCATTTAAATGTATTAACTAAAATGTATAATGCATTAATAACGTGAGCAAAATATTACTGTGAACTTATTTGAAACCACAAAAAAACTTTTGTAAGGGACTGTTCGTTTTTTATTTAAGGGGCTACCGGAGGAGATTTGAGATCTGTAGTCAAAAAATACATGACCCTCCCTTCGCCAGCAATAATTTTTTCTATGACCCTCCAAAATGATTGTGAAAAAAGGCATGACCCTCCCCTATAATGTATTGATTACTTCTGTACTGGTTTGCGCTTGGCAAAGATGTTCAGATAGCCATTGTTTTTTTTACAACCATAAACTCCTGCTTTCTCATCTTACTAGGGCTGTAACGATAGACAAATCCTACGATTCGGTTCGTATCATGATTTTTGATTTTTGATTTGAAATCAAATCGGTGCTGATGGGTGTGACGCGTTGGAGCCGACACTGGACTCTGGTTATGGGCTGGAGCCGACACTGGACTCTGGTCAGGGGCTGGAGCTGACACTGGACTCTGGTTAGGGTCTGGAGCCGACACTGGACTCTCGTCAGGGGCTGGAGCCGACACTAGACTCTGGTCAGGGGCTGGAGCCGACACTGAACTCTGGTTAGGGGCTGGAGCAGACACTGGACTCTGGTGAGGGGCTGGAGCCGACACTGGACTCTGGTCAGGGGCTGGAGCTGACACTGGACTCTGGTTAGGGTCTGGAGCCGACACTGGACTCTGGTCAGGGGCTGGAGCTGACACTGGACTCTGGTTAGGGTCTGGAGCCGACACTGGACTCTGGTCAGGGGCTGGAGCTGACACTGGACTCTGGTTAGGGTCTGGAGCCGACACTGGACTCTGGTCAGGGGCTGGAGCTGACACTGGACTCTGGTTAGGGTCTGGAGCCGACACTGGACTCTGGTCAGGGGCTGGAGCTGACACTGGACTCTGGTTAGGGTCTGGAGCCGACACTGGACTCTGGTCAGGGGCTGGAGCTGACACTGGACTCTGGTTAGGGTCTGGAGCCGATGGATATCGCGGGATTCACGCTCGTGCACAGTGTTGCTAATAAACTGGAAGTAATTCAAGTTCTGTTGCTTTATATGAAAATAAATAAAATGAACAAGACACCCAAAGTACTTGTTATTTAATTCCATTCCAAATACATGTTTATAAACATGTTTAATTCCATTCCAAATACAGTGTTTATAGTAGGCTAATAGCCATCTGTATATTATATTCAGTACATATCTAGCTGTAAATTCTGTTCACAGTAATAGTTATCTGTATATTATATTCAGTACATATCTAGCTGTAAATTCTGTTCACAGTAATAGTTATCTGTATATTATATTCATAGGACAAATCTATCTGTAAAATTCTGTTTATAATAGTAACTCTATATTTATTCAGTACATATCCATGTCCTGCTCTTATGGAACCACTGTATATCCTGCACTTGCTGCTATTGCACTTCTGGTTAGACCTAAACTGCATTTCGTTGCCTTGTACCCGTACTTGTGTAATGACAATAAAGTTGAATCTAATCTAATCTAATCTAAATATTTTTTTCTTTAAGACAGACATTTGTGGGTTTATTTTATTTATTTTTTTTGTATTTTTTTTTAATAAAAATTAAATTGCATAACCCAATGAGATCGCACTGTCAGATAGTTTGGGAATATTCACTATAACATATACACATAAAACATGATATTCGAGTTTTAAAATCAAAACATTTTAAAAGAGAACAATACATTACGGTGTTTAAACCAATGAGCATTAAGCTGTGTCGTCAGCAAGTCGTTTTCCCATCGTGCTTTTGATCAGCGCAGTCGGTGGAGAGCAACTGCGCTCGACTGCAGAATCCGACACGTGCGCCTTGCGCTCGCGAGAGATTTTTGACATACGTCAGCATGACATCAGGGCAAGGCGGACCGCACTCGGACACATTTCTAACCGGCAGGCATCTCGCGCTGATCACCGGTGATCGATTCTGCGCAGATTTTGCTCATCTCAAACAAGCCTATTGTCTGCACTACAGTTCTGATCCTCCTTGGCCCACACCTGCATCTCCTCTACTATTACCCTCACCTGCCAGTCATCATCGTCATCGTCACTTCTTCAGCTGTTGTCTCGTTATCTTCTGTGTATTTAGTTCCTGCTTGTTTTCAGTTCATGGTCGGTGATTGTTTGTGTTAGTTCACACTGTTTTGCACCTTGTATACTAATCATTGTTTGGATTAAAGCATCTTGTTGTTTTGTTAACCGTTTTGTTAACTCCATTGTCCTCATTTGAGAACCCAGCGTGACAGAATCGCCGACCAAACTACCAAATGGGTCCTGCGACTCTTCTGATTCTCCTGGAGCAGGACCAGTGTTTTTTTTTTTTTCACAGATTTCAATGGGAAGACGAAGGCACGCCTGCCTGGTGTGGGACCTCGAGAGAACTTCGAGGTCTACCGAGCCTGATAATCTGCACGTCATGTCTACCAAACCTGAGAATCTGCATGTCATGTCTACCGAGCCTGAGAATCCTCACGTCATGTCTACCGAGCCTGAGTTTCTTCACGTCATGTCTACTGAGCCTGAGAATCCTCACGTCATGTCTACCGAGCCTGAGCTTCTTCACGTCATGTCTACTGAGCCTGAGAATCCTCACGTCATGTCTACCGAGCCTGAGCTTCTTCACGTCATGTCTACTGAGCCTGAGAATCCTCACGTCATGTCTACCGAGCCTGAGCTTCTTCACGTCATGTCTACTGAGCCTGAGAATCCTCACGTCATGTCTACCGAGCCTGAGCTTCTTCACGTCATGTCTACTGAGCCTGAGAATCCTCACGTCATGTCTACCGAGCCTGAGCTTCTTCACGTTATGTCTACTGAGCCTGAGAATCCTCACGTCATGTCTACCTGTCTCGTTATCTTCTGTGTATTTAGTTCCTGCTTGTTTTCAGTTCATGGTCGGTGATTGTTTGTGTTAGTTCACACTGTTTCGCATCTTGTATACTAATCTTGTTTGGATTAAAGCATCTTGTTGTTTTGTTAACCGTTGCCTCCATCGTCCTCATTTGAGAACCCAGCATGACAGTAATGAAGAACGCGGAAGCGCAGAGGATAGAGCAAAACAAAGTCATTTTTTTTAACCACGAGAGGCGTCAAAGCTTACTCTACTCCTACATACTACATCATACATGCATCACTGGTTACTCTCTTGGCGTAAATCCACTTGCGTAGGCCGTCTGTCGAAAGCTAGTTATTTAAGTTGTTAAAGTTTGAAATATGGATATTTTTCTTACACGAACACATCGCTTAACTTCATTGCTTACTAATGTCTATTAATGTAGGGACAATGCTTTAAAAATGATGAATGACTATTTTCTAATGCTTAACTAATTATTCATAGCATTCAGTTATTATAGTGCTACATAACTATTTACTGCACATTTGATATAAAGCATTACATTTAAATGTTATTCATGCAATGCACATTAATGTCCCCCTCTTTTTCTTTTTACATGTAAAATTCTCTCTAAAATTGTAATGTAGCAAATGCATTTTCTGTAAAGCCGCTTTGAAACGATGTGTATTGTGAAAAACGCTCTACAAATAAATTTCAATTTAATTGAATTTATATATTTTTTTATTTGGTCTCATGCCATGGTGTTTCCCAAAAGCACCGTAAGCATTGGTGTCAATGGACTTCCCGATCAACCTGGGCTCACGATGCTTTCGGGAAATGCAGCCCTGCATATTGACACTGACAAGAAGTTTAATGATAAGCAGAAAATGAGCTGAGTATTAACAGCAAAACAAACTCTGTTAGAGAGTTCCAGTAATGTCTGGTAAACAGGAGATTGTTGTTGATGTCATTAGGGCTGTCACGATATCAGATTTTTACACAACGTGACCAAAAGAATTACCAAAAGAATGGTAACGGTATATTGCAATATCTATAGAAACCGTAAAAAAAACAAAAAAACAATACTATCAGACATTCATCTTTATTTTGTGTTTTGCTTTCTTTTTTCAGCTAATGCTAACCATTTTTAGCTTAGCACAATGCCAAAATACACTTTATGAGAATAACAGCATATTTTACTCCAAAATAGTGTTATAGCTTCAATCGTGATTGAAATAACTTCTTTCAGTGAATTGATGTGGCTCTTATCACAGAATGAAACAGAAATTATTTTATAATATTCTATACAGTGATAAAGGCTATTTCGATTAGCATTAATATACAATGTAGATAACTATTGGGTTTCAACTTACTCAAATAATGTAATGAGACATATAAAAATACAAAATAAACAAAGCGGCTTATGATGTGATTTTTATATAGTTTATTATCTTGACCATGGTGAAATCATAAAAAAAAATGTCATTAAAATATCTTACAAAAAACAACAACTGTGTAATGCATGGCAGCACATGGTGCCCATCAATTACCATTAATGAAATAACGGTTAAAGATAGTTTAAACAGAAACGGTCAATGAATGGCAGAAGCGTCTGCAAAACAAAAACTAAAATTAAGGTAAAATATCATAATTTATGTCATACATTTGCTTGTCAAACAATGCTTTACAAAAAACAGTTACAAGAATTTCCTGGATTCATTTTGTGAAACACTCTGTAAAACTCTAATGTAACTCTCACTGCATCAGCAACTACACAGTTACTGCCTTTAAATAAAGCATCATGCAGCATATCATCAGTGTTTCTTGATCTTCTCCTAGACTGAAACACAGGCTCTACTCTTCAACACATCGGTAACCTCAAACAAAAATGGTGCTACATAGCACTAAAAGGGGTTCATTGGCTTGTAATCATAGGGAAACAACCATAAACCAAGGGCATACACCAGAATATCAAAATCGACTGCTGGCGGTAGATCCTTCTCCTATTTAGCACCAAAACTTTGGAACAGTCTTCCTAACATTAGGGGTTTAAAACTTTCATATTTATGAGAATATCACCCCCCCTCGCCTATGGCTTTTTTACACAAAACACCTCTTTGAAATTTTAAATCAATATATTGTCTTATCTGAATGAGCAGTCAGGGAGTTTTTCACATAGTTTTGGAGCAAATATTCTAGGCTACGTGATACAATTTTCAAAAGTCTTGTGAAGAAATAATCAGTATGGGTTTCATGGCCTTATTTCAGTGAGAATTTTTTTTTGTTTTTTCACACCACGCATATATATGACAATCTCAAAACTCTACACTCTTTTACATACATGCTGCTGATATATTATTGTAGCAGTGTTTGTGCTGAATACAGTGTAATTAGACTTTAGCCATGAAAATGTCATTAGTAACAGAAAAATACACAAATGTCAGAGCATGTCAGACCACCTCCAGGGCCCAGAAAACAGCTCAGACCTCAGAGGGTTAAGCCCTCATGTTTGCCATGTGTCTTTGTCAAGTATTGTTTTTACTGTAAGCACGGTTGGTAAGCGTCATGTGCATGTTCATGTTTTTGAGTTCATCATAAACATTGTTTTATGTTTAATCGTGTTTGTAAATAAACTGCACTTGGGTTCTATCTTCAAACTTGCCTTCAGTGGATCCTTTACAATAACAACTAAATGTTTTATAACTACCTGAATTAATCATGAATTACAGTAGAAATATGTGTTAAAAAAGAATGTATTAACACACTTAGTAACTATTACTACATGCCTAAATAATAAGATGTATAAATATACATTTAAATAGTTTATTAATCATTTACTTTCTAAATGATTTTATAAACCAGATCACTCTAAAATTGTAATGTAGCAAATGCATTTTCTTTAAAGCTGATTTGAAAGGATGTGTATTTTGAAAAGCACTCGACAAATACATTTGAATTGAATGTATTTTTTATTTTATTTTTCTTTTGAACAAATCACAGTGATCTCGTGCCCTTTCTCTTGGTTTGGTCTCATGCCATGATGTTTCCCAAAAGCACCGTAAGCATTGGTGTCAGTGGACTTCCCGATCAACCTGGGCTCACGATGCTTTCGGGAAATGCAGCCCTGCATATTGACACTGATAACAAGTTTAATGATAAGCGAAAATGAGCTGAGTATTAACAGCAAAACAAACTCTGTTAGAGGGGAGTCAAAATAATAAATGAAGGGAGCTTTTGAAGTAAACTAAAAGGGTTTATAGCTTTATTTTGGTCTCATCTGACCATCAAACCCAGTCCCACTGAAAGTTCCAGTAATGTCTGGTAAACATGAGATTGTTGTTTGATGTCATTAAGGCTGTCACGATATCAGATTTTTACACAACGTGACCAAAATAATTCACGGTAATGGTATATTGCAATATCTATAGAAAACGTGAAAAAAAAAAAAAATTCATCTTTACTGTTTTTTGCTTTCAAATACAAAATACGGCCCAATCAGGTTAGTCCGCGCCAAAGCGCATCAGGCCCGCCAGAATGGGCAGGGCTTATGTCCACAAAGAGCCCATATTTCGCCATAATTTCAGATTTTATCTCCTTCAGCGACACTTCCCGTCTCTGTCTCCTCTAAAGCCTTCACCTTGGAAACAAGCCTTTACAGCCAGAACGAGCCTTGAATACAGCGGACAGTGCCTTCTTCACTCACCTAGAAGCCGCTTCTCTTCTGTTGCCGTTCTCCTGTGGCCATCCGGCGAGAGGAAGCCTTATATCCTTTATATCCTTCTGAAAAGCATTTTTACACGGGCGTTGTTTCAATGCCTTGTCCACTGTACTTCTTTCGCGGCTAGCTCTCCTTTCGGACGGCAAACCGCCTCTCGCGCTCCCCCCGCTTCCTTCCCTCGTCGAGCCTCGACGGAAGAAGCGCGCGTTTAGATGTGTGCACGGCTAGCTCTCTTTACAGTCAAGAGAGCTGCCCCGCCCTCACGCCCTCGCGTTCTGCACGTCACGCAGAGCCCTCTCCGTGACTCAGACACAACAAGCGCGTTTTCATGCTCTACCATGCAGAAACTGTTCTCTCTCGCGTTCTCTTTCGCGCGCTCCTCCGCTTCCTTCCCTCATTGAGCCGCTTTCTCTCTTTACGACACAAGATAGCTACCCCGCCCTACCATTCTGCATGTCACACAGGCCCTCTCCGTGACTCAGACACAACAAGTGCGCTTTCATGCCTAGAATTAAACCACGCTGAAACTGCTCTCTCTCATGACGGCTGTTCTCAATGAGAGAACAAGCCGCCATTTTCTCTGCACTCGCGGCTAGCTTTCTGTAAAGTTTTCCAGAGAGCTACCCCGCCCTTGCGCCCCTCCTTTGCGCATGCCCTTCGTCTCGTGTGTCCTCTGCATGATTCAGATGAACAATGAGCTTCAGAAACAAGTGAGCCCACGCCGGCCCCGCCTCCCATGTGACTCACTTTCTCCAGAGAAAGTATTTTCTCCGGTGTTATTCAACACCTTCAAAGAGAGCTCGCTCATCCCTCACAGTTCCCTCTTAGTTCAGGTAACTGTAGATGCTTTAACTGCACCACACGCGAGAGCACACACACACACACACACACACACACACACACTCACGCACACACACACACACACACACACACATGCACACACACATGCACGCACGCACACACACACACACATACACACTCTCTCTCTCTCTCTCTTAAATGATTAATTTAAATATACATTTATATTATTTTAACAACAATGTACACATATAATGTTTATCTAACATATTTTTGATGAACATGTCAGTATTGTATATAAAGATGAGTGTGTGTTTACGAGCTGCTTAATTCACACAATTGTATAAAATGTAAAACTCCACTAAATCCATTGAATGATCCCATGGGAAGCTTCTCTCTCCTGACGGACCCTTTATGATTCCATAAACAATATTTCCTTCTATTTAAAACCAATGCCAGTTTTATAAACGGATGTCCATCATTATAATGTCTTTATTTGCGTATGATAGTTGGAGATGCGAGAGGTTTCAGTGACGCGTCAATATCTCACATTACGACTTTAACTGTTTTCCTGACTCATGTTCTGCCGGACTTATTAAACCTCGTCAATCACAGCGTCAACATTCTGATCCAAAACACTGAGAAGATTCTTAAATATCATATTTATAATACCCATGCAATTTACAGTAGGTTTTGCAAAACAACAGATTTTCTTTCCGTGAGCTCTTCAGATATTTGCTAGTTGCTAATGGCCTGGCATGAAATGGGTGTAAAAAAAAAAAAAAAAAAAAAGTAAAACATCTAAAACGTACACCTGTGGTGTCTTTTTTTTTCTTTTCTTTTTTACACCCATTTCATGCCAGGCCATTAGCAACTAGCAAATATCTGATTGGTGTCTTCAATCGCTGCTAAATCTGAGCTTTCCTCTGCTGAGAAATGCAAATGAGCCCTAACACACATAACATTATTACCTCATTTATCTTCGCCCGATGGAATTGCAAAGTTCAAATTTTATTGCGCTTTCCGCAGACCCATTATTAGAGACCCATGGGCAGCTCATTGGCATTATTATTGTGTTAACACATTAAATGAAGTTAATATATGAACTTAAAGGGGCAAAGCTGGACTTTCTTATGCTAGCCTGATCGTTTTTTAATATAACACTAATAATATCAGTGTTGAACCAGAGGCTTTGTTCTGCACAGCTTCATTTAAATCCTATATATAT
>FLSR01000851.1:114688-130450 GCA_900092035.1 Leuciscus waleckii | reverse complement strand
TAGGTTTTTCCTGGTCAGTGGCGGAATTGTTTTCTAAACCTGCAAAATACGTTTGCGCCGGAACACGCCTCCTCTTTGCGCTGAACCGCCCCCGGGAGCGCAAATGCATTTGCTAGTTTACCGACATGCGTCTGTGGAGGGAAAAGTCCGCTGTGCGCGGGTGCAAAATAGGAATGATACAGGCATCGTGTACAAAGTCAATTGCACTGGGTGTGAGATAGGGCCCACAGATTTTGTGCATGACTTTCCATAAAAAGTTACTAAGTAATGCAATTAGATACCTTTATAGGGAGTATCGCAATATTAAAACTCATTAAAGTAACTTTTCCCATGCAACAGTGATGAAAAGTTTCCCAGTTATTATTATTATTTTAAGACATTTTAAAAAGTAGCAGAATTAAATGAAAATTCATGGTGAAAAGCGAGTTACAGTATGTAATCAGATTACTGTTTTCCAAGTAACTAGTAAAGTAAGCTTACTTTCCATAAAGAGTCGTAGCAATTAGTTACTTTTATAGGGAGTATTGCAACATTATAACGTATTAAAGTAACTTTTCCCATGCAACAGTGATGAAAAGTTTCCCTGTTATTAATGTGACCTTCATCTAACAAGTTGAAACCAGTTAGCGTTAATAAAGCCCAGAACTGAAGAATCCCTCATATGTGTGGTAAGCGTGGCAGAAGGACAGTCCTGATGGCGTCTGACTGAATGTGAGCAGCTCCACACAAACACACACACACACACACACACACACACACACACACACACCGGGGGGTGATTATGCAAACCGGCGATGTTAATGTACAAGTGAGCGTCTGATAACACAGAGCAAGTGGAGCACGTCGCTCCACTGTTTACTCGCGAGTTTGAGCCGCTGATTGAAAGCACTCTCGGAAATTTGTTTTACCCTCAGCGTTCACGGGATGTGCGGATGATTTGGTGGAAAATTGATGCATTGTCCCCGCTGAATATTTCAGTTATAGCGCAAGAGCGGATGCAAAAATATACAGGCGACATAATATGCTGAAGTGCCGAGCTCAAGAATATCATATTTATTGAGAACAGTGTGTATCGTTTATATTTAATGATGTCTCTAGTTTTGAGAAGCTTAATTAAATTAAATCTCCTTAATTAAAGGAACGCATTCTCATTGTGTGTAGCAGAAAGCGTATGGAGAAATCCCACCGGTCACTGGTTCCATTACAAAGAGTTCCACCAGTGTTTTTTTTTAAGAGTTTGTTATATATGTGTAAATATATATATATGAATGAACATTTTTGATGAACATTTTTGAATGGATAAAAAATATATATTTATTTATTTTTATTTTTATTTATTTATTTTTATTTATTTATGTGCATATAAATGTATATATATTTTTTTTTCTTTTCTTTCTTCTGTTTTCATCCTCTCTCAACAACCTCATCATCTCATAATTTCCTTTTCTTCCTTTACATATATTTATATTGTTTAATTACTGTAAATACTTAATATTATAATGTATAATGAGCATTGTTCTACATATATATTAGGAAACTTATAATAGAGATATACACATACTCAAAACCAATTTTACACACACACTTCACATAATTACATGTACAGAACATCCTACTTTCTGTTTGATGTGTTTTGTATTAATGGTGTCGTCTACCTGTTTGTTTGTCTTATGTTCTGCTTTAATAAATCAAGAGTTCTACTACTAATTGAGTGGTTTTCTTCCCATCACAGGTTATTCAAATCAACTTTGAAGAGTTCGACTTGGAGCTGGGATACGACACGCTGACGGTCGGAGACGGTGGAGAGGTCGGCGACTCCAAAACAATCATACAAGTGTAAGATCCAGTGCTGTACTTCAGCTGTGTGTTATCATGAGTGTTTGTGCACTGCAAACTCCTGCTAAACATTCTTAAATCAAGATGCATTTACTGGAGAATCACTGAAGTCTTTGTTCACTGAAACATTCATCAAAATGATACGAGTTTGTGAACAAATATCTGTTAATTAAAAGTTGATTCAAAGAATTAAAGCTGATTCAAAGCGAAAACATGTTTATTTTTTCATTTTTATTTTTGTTTTAAGCACAAACTCACTTCATTTTTATGCATTTTTCAGTAAATAAGACTTTATATCTTGTGAATTTTTGCGTCTCCAGTAAATGCATCTTGATTTAAGAATGTTTAGATGTTTGTAATGGAAAACGAGACAGAAATACCAAGGAAGAAATTCACATTTTGCAGTGGATCGCTTGGCAACAACATCATTATCTAAATTAGCTTTTTTATCTTGTTTTTCAGTTAAAACATCCAAACATCCTTAAATCAAGATGTATTTACTGGAGAAACACGACGTTTAAAATATGTGAAGACTATTAAGATAAACGAAATTAAGGCCTTGAAGTTAATATGTGTATATATTTATATGTGTGTGTATATATGTATGTATATGTGTATATGTGTACATACATACAGTATGTGTGTATATATGTGTGTGTGTATATACATGTATATATTTGATATTATACAGTATATGTGTGTGTGTGTGTGTGTGTGTGTGTGTGTGTGTATATGTGTATATGTATATATATACAGACTATATGTGTGTGTGTGCGTGCGTGTGTGTGTGTGTGTGTGTGTGTGTGTGTGTGTGTATATGTATGTGTATGTGTATTCCCTATTAGCAAGTTTCATTAAATCCATGCTTGAAAACAAGAATTATTTGCTAATGGAGTAAGAAAAATAAACTTAATTCAAGGCCTTAATATCTTATGCAATCTTGTTTTTCAAGTAAAGTTATCTTCCTTTAAGGATTTGTGGATGTTTTAACTGGAAAAAAAGTCAACATTATTTTTCTAGTGTTGAGTAATTAGCATTGACCGTTGACTTGCAGCAAGAATATTTAATTTTTGTCACTTTTCTCTATTTCCCGCTTGGTTTTCTTGCACCAACAAGTCATAAAGTAGTTTTGCGTGACCATTTACCATGCATAAGCGTTATTAATATATATTTATATAAAAAATGTATTCATATCAGGCAACCCACACATGATATTTGTGAATAAATTCATTTTATTTCAGACAGACGAGGGAAATGAAATGCTGAGTTAGACTCGTCGTGACGTGCCACACGTGTCCGGACATGTCTGCATACTATTTGAATGATTTCATTTTTGAATAATAAACCCTGATCCCCCTTTAAAACGTCCAACTTTAATAGACTCTACGAGTTTTTTTATCTTGCATTTGGTTCAGCTTTGCAGAATTTATCCGTTTCAACAGCTTGAAAGCCACAAAACCGTAAAAAGCACACAGGCTCAAATCCTCCGGCTATATTTTCCTCCTCACAAGCCAGTTTTCCGTCCAGCTCTTCTCCCAGTCGTGCGCATGTCTCCGGGTGTCTTTGGTGACGGTCTGCGCTGCTTTCTGGCGCATTTGCCTGGCGCTTTGCCAGCTGGGATCCATTGAGCGTTCCTCAAGGACAAAAGCCTGCGCCGGGAGCACTAACACACACTGTAAGGCTCAATTAAGGCTTTCCAGGGTTTATACTGGTCAAATGGGTTTGCTACTTTTATGATTATGCCTTATCATATACAAAGTGATATACACAAAGTGCACTCATATTACTATGAATGGGAGAAAGTGCAATGTGCAATATGGAGGAATAACCTCCTTTCCCATTTAAAGCGACAGGAGCTGAAACGGCATTTCAAAGATGGCCGCCAAGTGGGACTTTGGCTTTATTTATAAAAGTACTATAGAATTACACATAACAGCTGTTTACATTGTAATAATATTGTAACAATAAATGCAGCTTTGGTGACTTTAAAAAAAAAAGCAGCTTTTGTGACTTAAAAAAAAAAAAAAAAAAAAAAAATCGTACCAACTTTTGAATATTGTGCATATTGTTTTTTTTTTATTATTTGTTTAACTCAGAATTATTACTGTTATTATATTAAGAAACATTTAATTAAAGTAGTATGTAACATGTTGATTGAAAATATTTTTTTATTATTAAAAGTATTTGTCACCAATGATTAGCATATCTTTTTTTCTTTTTTTTTTTTGCTGGTGTTACAAACAATTACAGACTCTTGAGATGTTGGACATTAATTTCATGAATTTGAAGCACAAACTCAATCATAAAAAGTGAATTTTTTCCTGAAGTATAAAAAAATAATACCGACTGCAAACGTTTGAACTGTAGTGCACTTTGGACTACCAAATAAATAACATTGTGTATGAATACAGTAATAATTCAGTGTCAGTATTGCCTTCTGACAGCATCACAGTAGTGTTATAGGTGTGTATCGTTTGAATTTTAACGATTCCGATTCTGATTTCGATTCTGCTTAGTGCTTATCGATTCCTAATTTCGATTCCAATAAGGTAACTTAGATATCATTCACATTTAGTCTTTTGTAAAACATTTAATTGTAGCTGAATATCATGAACAAAAATCAACAGGTTAAAGAACACTTACACAAGAAATGTTTGCCTGTGGTTTAAAAACACCATAGAAGAACAACAAGCCAAACTAATATAAGCTTCAAGCATTATTAAAGACAAGTAAACACTAAAACATTAAAAAACAAAAAAATGTTTGCAATCGCAACAAATAGATGCAACTGAACAAAGATGCGATTGAAATAAACAGTGTTTTAAGATTTTCAGGTTCAGAAACTGGAATCAAATGTAAAATAACTGCACTTTATAAATAAAATAAACATTACAAATATAGTTATAAAGTTATTCAGTCAAGAACGAGTGAATTTTCTCTTGTCTTTTGTTGTTTGATTAGTGTTATTATAGAGACGGCAGGAATATTAGGCTGCTGTCCCTTTAAGAGCTGCACGGATCCAATATACTGATACACGTGTTTTCGATTCGTCTCGCTCTTTAGTGGTTTAAAGTCATATTGAAATGCTCACAAAGGAATCGATAAGAGGAATAGTGTCTCGATTCTTGCATCGTTTTATGATTCCCGACTCTAAGACTGTTATTCTGCACTGGCAGGTTAACTGGCAGCTTCGTCCCGGACCTCATCGTCAGCATGACCCATCAGATGTGGCTTCATCTGCAGTCGGATGAAAGCGTGGGCTCTATCGGCTTTAAGATCAACTATAAAGGTGAGTCTGTTCTCTCATAAATCACTCATAATTCTCTCGCTGCATCAGAGGCTTCACTGCGGCTTCTCTCGCCTCCCGACAGAAATCGACAAGGAAAGTTGCGGGGATCCCGGGATCCCTCTCTACGGACTCCGCGAGGGCGCCGGCTTCTCCAACGGGGACATTCTGCGCTTCGAGTGCCAGTTCGGGTTCGAGCTCATCGGAGAACGGATGATTTCCTGTCAGAATAACAATCAGTGGTCTGCAAACATCCCTATCTGTATATGTGAGTCTCTATATCATTATTATCTATAGCACAATGCTAATTCAGGATAGAAATGTGATAAATCATGTTAACAACATTGAAAAACATGTTAGCAACATGTTAAAACATGCTACCATAATGCTAAATCATGCTAGCAAAATGCTAATTCATGTTAGAAACATGTTAATTCATGCTAACAAAATGCTAAAACATGTTAACAACATGCTAATCATGTTACATCAGAATAACAATCAGTGCTGTGCAAACATCCCTTTCTGTATGTGAGTCTCTACATCATTATTATCTATAGCAAAATGCTAATTCATGATAGCAATGTGATAAATCATGTTGACAACATGCTAAAACATGCTACCATAATGTTAAATCATGTTAGCAAATTGCTAATTCATGTTAACAACATGCTAATGATGCTATTAACATCTTAATCCATGTTGGCAATGTGTTCAAACATGCTAATTCATGCTAGTTACATGTGATAAATCACATTTGCAATGTGATAGAACATTCGAGCAACATGTAAATAAACCAACAATGTGCCAAAAGTTTAATAGCGACGTGCTAATTAATGCTAGCACTGTGTTATTTCATGTCAGCTACTTGTTAAATCATGCTAGCAACATGCTAATTCATGTTAGCAACATGCTAAAACACGCTAGTAACTTTTTTTTTACTTTCTCTGATTAAAACTTTTTCAAAGTTATTTTAAACTTTCAGACCTGGCTTTGTCAAGCCAACATCAAAGTTTGTCATCAAATGATACTCTTCTAGTGTCTCTTGTCATTGCAGTGAATGATTTATTCTGTCAAGCTCCCAAAAAGTACCATAAAAGTACTTTCAAGTCTTCTGAAGTCACATTCGAGCTGATGAAAATGATGTATATCAAAGGTGTCAGAAAAACGAGCCATATTAGCAGGTATTATGGTTAACTAAAACTAAAACCATTAAAATAAAACCCATAAACTTCAGAAGTCGTAATGATGATGTGATCTGTGTTATTTAGTTGGACTAAATTGAGCAATTTCATTTTTCTTTCTCTCAGACTAGAAGCTTTTTAAGTGCTAATGCAACAAAACGAAGAGCAAAGAATGCACATTAAGTGCATAATCGATGCTTTATGCCTTTCATCATTAGCATGCTGCCACAGAGAATGATGGGAAATGTTGCCTTTTCACACAAGCCTGTTGCTTCATTAACTGTGTGAGTAGTGAGTAGTATTTGCTGGCCAGTGTGTCACTATTTTCATTAACGATTTCCATAAAACTAAATTATGCGGTTAACACCCACAATTAAAACTTAATTATGATCAAAACCATTTGGATGGTGACAGAATCTGTTTTTAATATCATGTTTTGGACACTATGATGAATACCATGTTTGTGAATATCAAGTAATACCATGATGAATGTCAGGAAGATTTTTTTTAATGTTTTTGAAGTCTCTTCTGCTCACCAAGACTGCATTTATTTGAGCAAAAATACAGTAAAAATTGTGAAATATTATTACAATGTAAATCATCTGTTCTCTATGTGAATATTTAGTAAAGTGTAATTTATTCCTGTGATCAAAGCTGACTTTTCAGCATCATTACTCCAGTCTTCAGTGTCACATGATCCTTCAGAAATCATTCTATTATGATAATCAGCTGCTTGAGAAACGTTTATGATTATCATCAATGTTGAAAACGGCTTCATATTTTTGTAGAAACTGTCATACATTTTATTATACAGGATTCTTTGATGAATAGAAAGTTCAAAATACAGAATTTATTTGAAATGGGATCCTTGCTGAAAAAAAAAGATCTTTTCTTACAAATATATATATGATCATTCTGACAAGACTTGAAAGTCAGTCCTTCTAGAAAGCTCTTAAGAGCTTGGAAGTCATAATTACTATGTGAAGTGCATTTAAGTGATCATAACATGGACGTCGCCGATTTCTGTTGCCATTATGTAATTTTCCTGCCAACTTCTCCTGAGATGAATGGAAATGCACAGACGTTTAGCTCTCTTCATTTACATTAGTCCTTGTGCATTCAGGAAATAATTTAGGACCACAGTTCTCCATCCTCGCCAGCTCATTATGAGCACCGAATCGCTTAGAGTCTGTGAAACGCATGTCTAAATGAAATGATGTCAAGAGGTCGGACTAATTAAACCGGTGCTTTATGTCAGTGTGTGTAAACAAAACAAATTCTGTGCCGTTAAACATGGCTGACAGACTCTAAAGAACAGCTGCGCTCATGGAAGATGATAGATGACAATCTCTTGGAGATTTACAACTAAACAGCTCCGTTGTACCAAAGAGCAATGCCATTTCAATATGATTTTTAGCTCTACTAGAACAGGTTTTAATGCATTAATGTTGAATATTTTCCCCATATTCTCCATTGTTGCGGCTCCTCTCTTCCCAGTCTGTCAGGAACGCTCTGTTTAGTTCCTGTCTCTATGAAGCCCCTCCTTCTGAAAAAGCACACTGTGCTCTGATTGGTCGGCTGGATCAGTGTGTTGTGATTGGTCGAGCGCTTCGAGTGTGTTTGTGAAATGTCCCGCCCCTTACCATAACCGCCAGTTTAACACACTAATAACTAACTCAACCAGGCCCCGCCCCTTTATTCTGCGTTTGAATTATTATAATGAGGAATATTGTGACGTGTTCGTTCCCGGGAGAAACTCAAGACTACAGTGGAGGCGTTTCAGGAGTTCTGGAACACTGACACTGATATAGAGAAGAACACCCGCTGGAGGAACTTTGTCACGCTCAAACTCAAATATTATGCAATGAATTTAGATGAGTCTGTTCTGCTCTTAACCATCAGCCTCTCCTCCGTCTCTTAGTTCCCTGTATGTCCAACTTCACGGCTGCGATGGGAACCGTTCTGTCTCCGGATTATCCCGAGGGATACGGGAACAACCTGAACTGTGTGTGGCTGATCATCACTGAGCCGGGCAGCCGAATCCATCTGGCCTTCAACGACTTCGACCTGGAGCCCCCGTACGACTCGCTGACGGTGCGGGACGGGGATCTGGTGGAGGCGCTGGTGCTGGGACGCTTCTCTGGGGCCGAGGTGCCTTCACATCTCACCAGCAACTCCAACATCATCCAGCTGGAGTTCCAGGCCGACCACTCGATGTCCGGCCGAGGCTTCAACATCTCCTACAGCAGTGAGTGCTTGAGGGACTGAGGGACTGAGGGGTTTAGAGGCAGAGAAAAAAAGTTCAAAAAATTCTTAAATCAAGATATACCTTTACTGGCGAAGCAGAATAATCCGTGTACATTCGTTCATCGTTTTTTGAATTAATATTGAATATAGAAAAATGAGAAAACGGTTCCTTTTTCGTTTTTAAATTTTTTACAAAAAAACGAAAAACAAGAATTCAGCTGGATTTCTGGTTTTTCGTTCTCAGTTAGAAAAATGAATAAACAGCTTGAATATTCGATTTCTACACGTGGGCGGGAATTAAACGCCCATTTCCTCTGATTTGTCAGCCGAAGATCAAACTGTTCCGTCATCAGTTCTGCACAGCAGAATAAGAGTCCTCCGTTGTGCGGATTCTTAACGTATTTATTGCTACTAGATTTAATCTTTTTCTCATCAAACAACCAGACTAACGAATGTCTCGACACAACCCGTATTGGGGAATAGACTAGATAGGGCTTTCCTCTGTGTAGACCAGGAGTTCTCAAGTGCCAGGGGGTCCGTGAAATAATTTGCTATTTTCCGGATTGTAAAGTCAAGTCACGGGGGTTTTTTTTAACATGAAGCACGCTGTGATTAATCTTAATGTTGAGCTTCAAAAATATATAGGCGTGCCAAGAAGGCTATTGGCTGTAGGCTATTTTGGTTGATTTTTGGTGTGCGCCAGAAAGAATATAATAATAATTTATAATAATAATTATTCTTATATAATAATTTCAAAGGCATGATATGTTGTAGTCATTTTGAAAGTACACATATAAATGTTACTGTTTCGAATGAGAGTAGGCTATTAAATCCCCTGTTGAGCAACACATCCAAGTGATGTCGGGTGTCACCGCCTGTTCGTTATTAAAATAAAACACAGTCAACCAAACATATAAAACGTTATTCTGCTTAATTGGTCTGTTGACATTCCAAACTAATTTCCCTTGCTGTGGAGATGCTGATTTACGTGTAGGCCTATATTGGGACTCGAATGAAGTACGAAGCCTTCTTTACATTATTAATTAGCATCCAAATGTTACATAGCAAATATGGATAGGCTACCCCGTCGCCCTGACGGAGAGATGCCCGAAACCAACGTCTGCTCTGTACAGTTCAGTTTCTCTTAAAATACGCATATTATGTTATTAATAGTGTTTATAATGTTAATGTTGTATTTTATTTACCGGTCTTTTACACTATTTATGAATATGCTTTTTTTACAACGATGTGACGCGCGCGTTTCCCTCTCAACATGACCCGGCGCGCCACGCACAAGCGCGCATCCTAGAGATATAAATTATAATACATTTTAATAAAACACAAGGCCTAAATCATAAAACTTCTCCAGTTGTTAGATAGGCTAGTCAGTCTGAATGACAGTTTATACGTTAACGTTAATATAGGCTTATTATATAGTCAATGCATTATTCTTTTCTTTTTGTATTAGTGTTAAAAATATTTAATTTACAACTAATTATATTGATTTATATCTTAATTTATATATATATATTTTATTTTTTTTTATTACTGGGCGAGTGCGACAATGATAGGCTAACAGCCGTCATTTATCCTGCCCATATAGCCAGCCCAGGCAAAGCGTAGGTGAATTTATATATACACAGAAGAAAGCCCTATCTAGTCTATTCCCCGGTACGGGTTGTGTCGAGACATTCGTTAGTCTGGTTGTTTGATGAGAAAAAGATTAAATGTAGTTGCAATAAATACGTTAAGAATCCGCACAACGGAGGACTCTTATTCTGCTGTGCAGAACTGATGACGGAACAGGTCGTTTTTTTTGCTAACAACATTGTTGGCATGCGAAGTGTTGTCTTCAATCTGATTCAGAAACAGCCGTCAAGTAGGACATATGGAAGGACATATTTTCCTCGATTTAATTCATAAGCCATTTATCCACCAGCATCAAACAACTTAATCCTTTTCGCTGAACATCGTACCATTAGCTCAGCCAAAATAATCCTCAAATGCCTGTGCGGCACACAAGACCCTAGTGTTTACCCACAATGCTCTGTTTTCTACAGTTTGGTATTGCATTATGTATGCGCTCGTTCCCTTCCATTTCATTAAGTAAGTCACGTCGTAAGTAACAAGCTCTGTGCTTTGATGTTATTTGTTAGCGTTTGGACAAATGAGTGCCCGGACCCCGGAGTGCCGATGAATGCCAAGCGCTTTGGTAATAATTTCCAGCTGGGAAGCTCCATATCAGTGGTGTGTGAGGAGGGCTTCATAAAGACGCAAGGCTCGGATACTATTGTGTGTGAACTGGAGGCGGGAAAGGTGATGTGGAGTGGTTTGATCCCCAAGTGTGAAGGTAGGTTTCAAAGCGCTTGCCTCCCTTTAAATGTTTCTGTGGAATACATTTATCAAAGCTGAGCGAAGGAACATTTTCCGAAAGATTGATCTAACTTACATCCCTGGAACTCGTAGGGAAGTGGTTTCTAGTTCCACTTCTTATTAGAGTTGATGCACCAAAAAATGGAGGAAAACATTTCTCTAGTGAACTTCAGTTATTTGATCATGTGGTCTATAAGAGAACTAGACTCTAGATATTCCTTACATTATACACCAGCATCGAAGATTCATTTTAAATGAAAGCAATATGAGTTTGTACATGACAGTGATTTTCCCACAGGTAACAACGCGATAAAATACATATTTTCCATCTAAATCAGAGTTTTTGTCTTAACCAGTCATGAATTTGAAATATCATTTTTGAATATCATCATTTCTATTATATCATAATTTTTAATAATATTAAAATGGTGTAATATTTATGTGTATTGTTTATGTATTTATTATATGTAATATGTATATTAATATGTGCTTGATTAAGACTTGCAGAGAGACTCCACCCACACTCTCTTCTGATTGGCTGTGATTGTTATATTGATTTGGTTGTGAGTGCAGTGAGCTTGCACAGACTCCGCCCACACTCTCTTCTGATTGGCTGTGATTGTTTTTGCCACATTTGGTAGTCGTGTTGCGTCTTGTGTTGACAGACAAACTGCTGGAATTTTATTGCATTGCATCTGGTTAGGTTTAACTAAGTTAAACAGAGCGCCTACAGAGCATCCTGGTTGACTGGTTTAAGCTGGATGTGTCTGAATTAAGCCGAACTCCCAGCGTGACTGCTAAAAAAGTGGTCCAGCCTGTAAAAACGTTGACTGGTTTTAGCTGTTTTCCCCCCTTTACCATGGTAAAATCACTGTAAGACATAGCCACTGCTTCAACAGATGAGTTAGTAGAAAAATACAAGGGTTTTATGAACATGTGTCCAGAAGTTGGGTATTTTGACATATAGTCAAACATTGACATCTGTAGCTTATTGATTAAAGGTGCTATACAGCTGTTTTGCAAACTTTAATTTACTCAATCACACGACCTCTCTGCCAAACTGGTCCTATAAAGTGTCAAGTTTTTGCTAATTACCATGTGCAACTGTTGTGGAGATGAATGGGGATGCTAGCAGTTAGCTTTATCTATGCTAACAGGTGACAGCTTTCTTCAAGAATTAAAACCTACTTTTGCAAAACCAAATCTGCAAACATGCAGAAAGTGCCCAGCTTACAATTTCTGGTTCCCAGAAAAGACGTTTCTAAGAACAGACGTTCTCTTTAGATTTACTTATTTGGTTCCTAAAAGAAAGAAACAACTGGGAACGTTCTGTGTTTGCTGGGTGTTTCTGATTGGCAAAAAAAAAGAAAGAAAGAATGCGTGGGTGCCCGCCTGTTCTTTTCCTTGCTTTTCCCGGAGACTGGTGTGATTCCTCCTGACACGTATTTCAGTGAGATCTGTCAGGTAGTTAGAGGCGTTTTGTGCGTCTTGTAAGTTTGCTTACAGCACCTTTAAATCAAGAACTTTTTAATCTCCAAAGAACCATATAGCTAACTCAAAGATGCTGTACTGTGACAAATATCTAAAAAATTATTAAATCAAGATAGATTTTCTTGATAAGTACAAAGTCTTGTTTTCTATAAAAAATTAATTAGTTTATGCTTAAAACTGCAAATTTTTTTCACAATATTTTAAAGGGGTCATGTGATGCTAATTTAAAGTTAATCAGTTCTTCATCGGGCTTTAATGTTTAAAAAACATTGTTTTTTACATATATTGTACATTATTGCTGCTCCTCTATTTGTGTGTTTACAATTGCTTTAGAAGTGTTACAGACCAGACACACACTCGAGGTGTTCGGCCAATCACAACGCACTGACTCAGCTGGCCAATCAGAGCACTCTTGGCTTTTCAGAAGGCGGGGCTTAGTAGAAATCACTGCGTTTCAGACAGACTAGGAATAGAGGTGCTGCAATAATGTGAAAAATTGTGTTTTTTTAATAAAAATAAATAAAATACAGTACATTAATATATTCTATTACACCCAATAATTAAATGAATGATCTTTTGAATAGCATCATATGACCCCCTTTAAGAATATTCAGACATTTTACTGAAAAAAATAATTGGTAACACTTTACAATAAGGTTCATTAGTTAATGCATTAACTAACATGAACTAGCAATGATCAATACATTTGTTACAGTATTAGTTAATCTTTGTTAATGTTAGTTAATAAAAATCCAGATATTCATTGTTTGTTCATGTTAGTTCACAGTGCAGTAACTAATGTTAACAAATACAACCTTTGATTTTAATAATGTATTAGTAAATGTTGTAATTAACATTAACTGAGATTAATAAATGCTGAAGTAGTATTGTTCATTCTCAGTTCATGTTAACTAATAACCTTATTGTAAAGGTTACCAAATCATGTTTTGCAGAGAAGAGGAGGTTTCTCTGCCGAACTGAAGTGTCCTAATAATTATTCTGCTGGTGTGTATGTAAATGTCTCGTCAGCCCCGTGTGGAGGCCACTTCACGGCTCCGGTGGGACTGGTTCTGTCCCCGGGGTGGCCCGGATACTACAAAGATTCCCTGAGCTGCGAGTGGGTCATCGAGGCCGAGGCCGGACGCTCCATCAAGATCAGCTTTGACAGGTCTGTTGGATCGCTCTGAGAATACACACACACTGAGGCATCAGCTTTATCCTCCAACACAATCACATCAGCGCATATCATGCCTACAGAAGCATCATATTCAGATTTCTTTATCCGTGTCCTTTGGGTGTGAGTCTCGGTCTGCTGTAAGAGGCTAGTTAATAAAGTGTAATGTCAAAGGTTATTGAATCGTAAGCCTGAGCTGAATGTGGGAAAGTTCACATCCATCAATCCATCCATCCATCACAATTCATCCATCCATCATTCATCCATCCATCCATCCTCCATCCATCCTCCATCCGTCCTCCAGCCATCCTCCATTCATCCATCCAATAGAAACACACTAACACCGTGTGCTAACTACACGTGACGCGACGCGGGATAAAAAGCATCTTCTCTATGTTAATGAGTAGGGGTGTGACGAGACGCTTACTCCACGAGACGAGACGAGACACGAGATTGGGTTCACGAGAACGAGACAAGACGAGATTTTTACACAATTTTTAAGAAATCCTCAATGATGAAATATATTAATGGAAAATAGTCTTTTATTCAACTGAAAATCACAAAATGCAAAACAATTTAGGTGCATTTTGAAATCAACTTGTAATGAATGTTATTTTACTTCTATTTTAATTAATTCTATGCAGTAAAGGACATGCAAACACTGCAAAATGTTTTGCTATAAACTCTACCGTCTGGCTTCTCCCCTGTACGATTTCACATCAGAAATCTAACTCCTTTCCACAAATCAAACATAAAAAAATAAACAGTATAAATAAAATAATATAAATGACTGAAATAACACTTTAAATGCAACGATATGACTTGTGATATGTGAATGTTAGCTTTACTGTTCCCATGTCTTAGTGCTTTAATAGGTTCTTTGCATGATAGGTCAAATGTTTATTACCTGCCTGGTTCAGATTACACGATTTTAGTACGATCCGTTTCGTGGAGATTCGGACAACGGGCGTCGGGACGCAAGATTCGATTGTTTCTTTTCGTATAGTGTGTCATAGTGGGCGATAACCTACGCGTCTGCGATGCTTCAGGACATCACGACAGAAAGACTAGCATGTTTAATTTTAACGGTCCTCCACGACGGGTTGAGTGCGAGCGAGAGTGAGTGTGCGCGAGTGAGTGAGAGTGCGAGCCAAAGTGAGTGTTCGTGCGCGAGTGAGCGCGTGTGTGTGTGTGTGTGTGTGTGTGCGTGAGTGAGTGAGTGAGCAAGGGACAGTGTGTGTGCGCGGAGTGTGTGTGTGATTGGCCAGGCACACAAATGATTTAAAAGTGGCAGGGGCATCTTCAATACTAATTTCACCCTCACGCTCCATCACTGACATCACAACAACTCACGAGACAAAGTTTCACCTCGACGAGAAATCTCGTCGCGTTTTAATCTCGCGAGATCTCGTAACACGAGATCTCGTCACACCCCTATTAATGAGTGTCCTAACCAGCCGCGACGGCGACACGCGACGACTATTTCAGAAACGGTTTCTACTTTTCTGCGACGTCGCGCTGGAACAACAAACACAAAGTGTGGCGATGATAATCTCAGGTGCTGTTTATGTGCTTTATTTAATGTTAAAAGCGTGTCATGTGACTCTGAATATCATTTAGTGCTCCAGCTTTGAAGCTGTAAAAGCAACAATGGATAATTCACCTCAAATCTTGAAATTAAACAAACGGAAACAAGAACGTTCAAACTGTGAACAAACAAGTGTATTATTTGACAAAGATTGTTTTAGTAACTCAGTAGCCTATGTATTTTTAATGTGTAAATGTGTAATATTTGTGAATTGATTATGTAGCGACTTATCCATTTTCTAGCGAGTGCCGTCGAGATTACTCTCTGGTGCCGTGCACTCGCCGCGAGACTCCGCCCACACGCTGTTCTAATTGGCTGACTCCGCCCACACGCTGTTCTGATTGGCTGATTCCGCCCACACACTATTCTGATTGGCTGACTCCGCCCACACACTGTTCTGATTGGCTGACTCCGCCCCCACACGATGTTTTGATTGGTTGACTCCACCCTCACACGTTTTCTGATTGGCTGACTCCACCCTCACGCTGTTCTGATTGGCTGATTCTGCCCACACACTGTTCTGATTGGCTGACTCCGCCCACACACTGTTCTGATTGGCTGACTCCGCCCACACACTGTTCTGATT
>FLSR01000851.1:81685-109562 GCA_900092035.1 Leuciscus waleckii | reverse complement strand
TGTTTAGCGTACTTTGTCTGCGCCTCGGTTCTCCTTCCCCATCATCATACCATCACCTTTAAGGCTGTTGTTAAGTATTTTCCCTTAATGACTAGAGAGTTCCCTTATGCATTGCAACAAAGCCCTTAACAACCATTTAGCCCTGAAAAAAGGGACCGAAACATGTCGTCTGCTTAACTCAAGCACAATGGATGATTTTATGTTAAATGTCGATCGAAATAAGCCTGTGGAAAGTATGACGTGAAACTAAAATCGAATGAACGCCAACGTTTTCATCACTTCCTCTCTACGCTTGAAGTAATTATCCCATGCCAGGCTTTCATCTGCAAGAGTGACTGATTATAGCGGATGGCTTGGGTGTTTTTCCCCTGTTTTTTTTGTTTTTTTAAAGAAAAGCTTTTTTTTTGTCTATGGTCCAGTGTGATTTGAATTCCTGCATTTTTTGTGGGCGGAGAGACTCCGCCCACACTCTCTTCTGATTGGCTGTGGTTTGTGATTGATTTGGTTGTGAGTGCAGTGAGCTTGCAGAGAGACTCCGCCCACACTCTCTTCTGATTGGCTGTGGTTTGTGATTGATTTTGTCGCGTGTCTGGCGTGGACACACATTGCTTGTCTCTGTAATTGCATCGTGTCGGGTTAGGACACAGTGTAAGAGTATGTGTATTGGAATGCAAGCACTTAAAATGTTTGCGAATGTGAGCTCAGTTTTAAAATGATTTTCTGTTCCATCTCATATTGTTGTCTTATGCTGTTACTAGTTTTCACAGTCACTCTTAGCATGCGACTGAAATGTTATTTCTTTGGTTTGACCATTACTCAAGATCTATATTTGCCCCAATCAATATCTTAAGCCCTGCCGAGATAATGCCACCAGCCTATCGCAGCTTTCGCTTTCTTGAGACACTTTGAGTCGCTCTTCAATTGACAGATTGTGTTCAGAAGAAACACAATTAGAAATGAGCCATGAGCTTCAGATTCCCTGATTGCACATATACATCATCAAGAGTCTGTCCAATGCATGCACAGTTCTGCAATTTCGCTTTAACATTCTTTGTGTCAGCACAACATATAGCAGATGGTTTTGTTAATGTTTTAAAATGTGTCCAAAATCACTCCTTTATTTGGACACAAATCTGAAATATTCAATAGAATAGAATGTGAAGAACATGAAGTACTTTTTAATGTTTCATCATTTATGCATTTGGCAGACGCTTTTGTCCCAAGCATTTTTTTAAATGGGTTCATGCGTTCCCATTTTTTTTTTTTTCAAAATGATTTATTCATTCATCTGCACACAAATTTTATCAAATTTATGTGAAATTTGATGAGCCAGTTACAAAAAGAGCCAGCCATTACGAAGACAAACCAGAATACATTTTTGGAAATCATTATTAAAACGATTCTTACATAAATTGTGGTATTCAGTTCAGTGTGACAATTCACGTGCCATTCCAAACACACCTTCCTGTTCAAACTGCTTAATTGTGACACGATGAAACCATTCTTACCTAATTTTGCAAACATACACATGATAGCTTTTAATGCAGATTTTTATAATGGTTTCACAACTGATCCACACAAATTCATTATTTATGCATCCTTTATAGATGCTTTTATCCTAAGTATATTTTTTATGGGTTCATGCATTCCCTGCGATTCAAACCCATGAATTTCCATAATGACCATCGCAATCTAATAATTAGCGTCTGGTTTAAGACATGCTTTTTTGGTGCGGTTCATAATGGTGCAAATACCAGTAAATTCACGAGCGCAAACCTTAGTAAATCGTCTCGCATGATTCATTTTAAAATCTCTCTTAATAAAATACATATTGCATCTGAAAGCGAAACTCCTACAAATGCATATGCAAAAAGGTCAGCCTCAAAAATATCCCTGTCCACGCCTTTTCAGCGCTAATGTTTCACTGCGTGTCTTTAGGAAATCCTGACAGGAGTTTATCAACACCAAAAGAGGGTTTGTGCTGGTGCAAGCTGTTAGTAAATCTGGCCCTAAGTTTTAAACTTAAAGTTCCCCTATTATGCTATTTTAAAGGTTCATAATGTTGTTTTGGGGTTTCCTACAACAGGTTTACATGCATCCAAGTCAAAAAACACTTTAATTTTCTCATAACATACATCGCAGCATCACTTCGTTTCTCAAAGAGTCTGAAACATTTCGTTCGAAGATTCAGTCTCTCTAAACTCCGCTTCTCTGAGAGCTGCTCTGCTCTGATTGGTCAGATGGCCCAGTTTGCTGTGATTGGTCAGAAACCAAACACTCATTATCATATCTGAGTCCCAGCTCTTGATCACAGTAGCCGCGTTTCACTGTCGGGCCAGTGCGAGCCAGGGCTTTAACGGGCCATGCCGGGCTAATACTGTAGCCTCGGGCTAATAGCACTGGGCCTGCGTTTCCACTGTCGGGCCAGAAGCTCCACAGCGCTTCACTAAAACACGCCCGTAACACGCCTCTCTGGAACAACGTCACACTAACCCATTCACCAACAAATGGACATTTTATCAGAAAACTGATCAGAAATCACTGGAAACAGCGTTGAAAACAAACATGATAAAAGCGGCCGTTTGCTGGCATTTTTGTTGTTTACTTGAATATTTAAAACCCAAGCATCGATGTTTTACCACAGGTTTACAATAAAAAGTGATACATTGATCATAATGAATTAATTTGTCAAAATCACACATTAGTCACTCAGAAATAAATTACCGTTAGGTCTATTTCACAAAAGAAAGAGGACACACTTACTACTTCAGTCGCGTCTGTTACTGTTTATCTGGTAGTTACAGGACATATTTACATCACATTTAGAAAGAATGATAATTTCTACAAATATATGCCACCAAAAATAGGAGCTTTGCACTCTCTCGACTCCCATACAGATATTTTCAGTCAGAGAAACAGAGGAAGCTCCCGAAAAAAAAGTTGCTTTATTTTATGATAGTCTGGTATAAAGAGACGAGACGTAGGCTACTGACAGATAAAATAAAAACATGACTGTGATAGCCTTTATGATTGGTCTGATTTCTTCAAGCGTTCACTATGTTTACTATGGTAATGGTTAGCGCGCATAGTCTTTTGCATCACAAACACAAGGCATTCAAACATGAACGCGAGTTAAATTATTTTAAAAGTCTTTAATGCTGACAGAATCATCCGGCGCTGCCGTCTCCCGACTCAGGTGAACTCCGCCTCTGTTCGTAACCACTCCTCTAGCCCGAGCTGGCCCGCTCTGGCCCAAGGTATTCGACGGGCCAGAAATCCTGGCCGTTGGCCCCGAGTAAGCCCCGATCAAGCCCCGGAAGTGACAGTGGAAACGCGACTGGCCCTGGACGTACTAGCACGGCCCGGCCCTGGCCCGAAGTGGAAACGCGGCTAATGATACGAACAGTAACGATGGCGTGGGTTTTACCATATCAATCTCATCAAAGTGGATTTGCTTTGTCAGCAGAAAACAGTGTCTTCTCGACACGAACAACACGAACCAAACTCTTCCAGTCTCAGATACACTACAGTGTTTGAGGGCGGGGCTAAGAGACGCTGTTCAGCCAATCAAGACCAGAGGCTGGCATTATGCAAATGAGTTACATTGTAACAGGAAGTGAGACTGGAATTACTGACTCGTTTCGGCAGTTCAGAATCTATTCTTTCTTTTAGAAGACGATAACTTTATTTGTCGTGCACTTTGAACTTTCATGGACACAGTAAAGTGATCGTGACCTTTCCTGGAGACAACGGCAGGTGGAAAGTAGCTCAAAGTAGAGGGATTTCTGGTTACTCTCATTAACCTTTCAGTGGTATTTTTACTCCCGGTGAAGGTTAGTGAATTCCCTGAGCTGAACTCTGAAGAACTCTGAAGAAAACTGAAGAAAAGCGAGCACTGGAAGTGGTGCGAGAACAGCTGCAGTTGAGCTTCCTGAAGTTTCAGATCTTCTTTTCAAGGTTTCTCATGTCTTCCCACAGCGCTGTGTGGAGGTGATGTTCGCGGTCCTGAGGGCATCATCCTCTCTCCCGGCTTTCCCGAACTCTATCCCAACTCATTAAACTGCACCTGGACTCTGGAGGTCAGCCATGGCAAAGGTACATTCCCGGGAGATTCCCTCAGGAGAAGATAAGAGCTCGTTTTTGATATATATATATATATATGTGTGTGTGTGTGTGTAAATATATTTGTTTCTCTACATGAAAAAACAAACAAAAAAAAAACACTTTAGATATCCTAAATAAACATCTGATAGTAGATTTTCCATTGGTAATATTTTTTGAGTTTTTTTTTAAGAAGTTTCTTCTGCTCACCAAGGCTGTATTTATTTGATCAAAAATACAGTAAAAATTGGCTGTAAATCAGCTGTTTCTATTTTGTGTAAACTGTGATAATTTTTTTACAATCCTTTAAGTAAAAAGTTAAAAGAAAGAACAGCATCAACCTTTTAATATATATATTTTTTGTAACATTATACATGTCTTTACTGTCACTTTTGATTAATTTAATGCATCCTTGCATTAATACATTTATTTATTAATTAATTAATAATAACAAAATTCTTTTAATTAATTAATAAAAAAAAAAAAAAAAAAAAAAAAAAAAAAAAAAATTTGTACACTTAAAGCTTGTTTCCTTGAAGACTCCAAGAGTAATGAGCTTTGACGATGCAGAAGTAAGGTGTTGTCGTCCTGATCTGCTGTTCAGGTGTGCAGTTCACGTTCCATGCGTTTCACCTGGAGGATCATCATGATTATCTGCTCCTGACGGAGAACGGCAGCTTTGCTCGACCTCTCGCTCGTCTCACCGGATCCCAGAGACCAACGCCGGTCAACGCCGGGCTCTATGGGGACTTCAAGGCCCAGCTCCGCTTCATCTCAGACTTCTCCATTTCATTCCAGGGGTTCAACATCTCCTTCTCAGGTGAAAGCAATTCATCCATCCATCCATCTATCTAAATTAAAATGTTATATAGTTTATATAATTACATAGTTTATCCCCCAAAAAATTTTTTTGCACATTTGTTGTCATTCATCCAAACCCATATGCTGTCATGTAAAGCATTTTTAAATCCATCTTTTCTATTAAACTAAGCTCCAAAAAGAGCCAAACATTATCAACAGTGCTAAAAAGAAATACCATTTGCAGAGATTTGTCATGTCTGGCTGCAGTATTTCTCTAAGGTCAGCGTGATTCAGGACACAGTACACTCAAGTTTTCTGTCAATTGTTGCATTCAATTCAATTAATTCAATTAAATTCAGTGTACGAATTGAGCCAGCCATTGTGAGCAAAGAATGCTCTTTCCATTATTAATAAACTGTCATTATCAGTCAAGTGTGACATTTACATGAACATTGGGTTACAAAAATGTCTGTGCAAATTGTGTGTAAAAGCATTTTTACCTAAACTGTAAAATAATGAGCCGTTTCTTCCCTAAAAATGGTAGACGTTTTACCCATAATAATATCACAAAGATTTTGCTCATGACAGTTTATATAAGAATGGTTTGTTTCCGTGACCATCCATTACTAGCAGATCTAATAATGAGTGTTAAATCTGGGGATATTGATATTGAAGGTTATTCTAGGACAAGAGCCGTTATCGGTATCAGCGCCTACAAGCCTTTTCTATGAAAAATCATAGCAGCAATTACATATAGATGGCGCTTGGTACAGTGATAAAGGCAATCAATTGGCAACAGCTTGAGCTTCGTCTCAGTGGCTTATTGAAAGTCCGAGACGTATCAGTGTTTCCGGCGGTCCTTTCGTCAGACTTTAGCGGAGACTTTTTACAGCTAGCTGATATTAGACGTGGCTTTCGGCGGCGTTTGTCATCAGTCACAGATTCCCACCGGCCACTGTCGACTAATGGAATTAGCTGATCCTCCAAAAGTGGAAAAGAAACCGATTTGACAACTAAATATGAGTTTATTTGGTAGGGGGGAGAAAGTCAAGAAGCCAGCAGCATTTTTAAAGCAGTTCCAGTTTCCAGGAATAGCAGGCTTTAACCCTTGTGCGTCCACAACAATTTAGTTGTTTTGATCATTTTGCCTGTGTTAAAGGCACACTATGTAAGATTTTAGGATTAGAATATCCAAAAACCTTTAAAACAATAGTATATGTTTGTTGTTTAAATGTTTAAATCCAGAGAAATCCGCTATTTTAACCAGTGTGATGGCGTGTTTTTGCGTTAGTCATATGGATCTCTGAGTGGAGGCGGGGCTAATTTGCATATTCATAGAACCAAGTATATTAAATAAGGCAATGGTGTCGAGTTACATTCAAGCTATTTTAAGGCATGAATTATTTTTTTTTTCCAATGAAAAAAACATTTAATATGTCATTTTGGTGTCATACAACAGTAACTAACCAAAAAAAATTAATAAAACTAAAGTAAAACTGGTTATTGTGGAACAATAAAAAACAATGTTTCCAGATTTTTCATGTTTGGCTGCACTATTTTTCTCTCTGAGTTCAGATTCGGTTTGTTCGAGGACGAGCCGTTCTGATGGAAAGCCAAGCTGTGAAGAGCCCACAGGGTTTGGCTCATGTTTACTGAGCCATCATAAACATTAATGAAGGACCAGAGTTATGAATACCCATACAATTATCCACAGGCCAAGTTCCCGTATTAGCCTAATATAAATTCCCTGATGAAAACTGTGGTTGACCTTTACTGAATACTGAATATTGATGGGATTGACAGAAGCAGACATGCATAATGCAAAAAAATACCAGGCGTGAAACTGCAGACAAAAGCTTTCCACCATTAGCATTTTAGCATTGAAAGTGCAGAGGCGAGAACTGATATCTGGACGTAATATGAAATCTGTTTTTCTATACAATTTCAGAGTGGCAAGGTGCACGCGCTCATATGCTGAACACATCCGTGCTTGTAAATAGATTTGAATATGGAGATATGAGAGCAAACAAAGCGATTGATGTTGTTTTGCTGTCGAGCATCAAACTCATCTGAACTCAGAGAAGCGTAGCTGCGGTTCAAGGCCAACCATCATTTACACGTGGAAATGATTTACACGGCCTCTAATTGATTGTTTGAGTGTTTGCAGATAACTCAGGGTAAATGTTCAGTCTCCGTTTACTCTATGAATCATGATGTGATATTAAACGAGACATTGGTTGAATATCAAGGCCATGCTAAAGCCACAAAGTCCCTCCAGCGGGAGTTCTTCTCTATATCAGAGTCAGTGTTTCTGAACTCCCTGAAACGCCTCCACTGAGTTTCTTCCAGGAACGAACATGTAGGAATAAGTAATAGCAATAGCACCTAGCGTTTACATGAATTATGTCACATCCTACATCCTGTATTGCAATATTTAGCAGCTTTTTTAGCTCAAAATGAAGTTCAGCCTGTCTAACGTAATGAGAAGTTTGAGCTAACGTAATGAGGCCAACGGAGAAAGTTTTCTGCTAAACTTTTTGCCTGCTGTTGTTGTTCAGAATATGATCTGGAGCCGTGCGAGGACCCTGGCGTGCCGGTGTTTGGCAGGCACAGCGGCGGCAGCTTCGGCATCGGAGCCAGCGTGGCGTTCTCGTGTGAGCTGGGCTATCGTCTGCAGGGCGCTGGAGAGATCGCGTGTCTGGGCGGCGGGCGGCGTGTGTGGAGTGCACCTCTGCCAAGGTGTGTGGGTACGTGCCGCTCTCATTCGCTTCCACGTCGAGAGGTTCACTGGTCTTCATGGTTGCTTTCCAGTTCAATGGCGTTCTGAATGAGGTCACTTTGAAAGACTACGCGTCTGTGCACATATATATATATATATTCAAATCTTATATTTCAAAACTTGCACCTTGGAACCGGTTTCAAAGTGTGCGTTCTCGAGCTCCAAACACTGTTGTCGTGCAAATGAACGTCCAGAACACATTAAAAGTTTCTGTTTCCTGTGAGAACGGTGTCGTGTTAGCTAAGTTAATAACTAATGATCTTTACAAAGGAAGTGAATCAATCAAAACTAACTTTATCTGGACAATAACTTTATTCTAGATCTGCTGTAAAGCCTAAACAATCTCTGTTACTGTAATCTCCTATTATCACTGTAAAGCTGCTTTGAAACAATCTATATAGTTAAAAGCACTGTATAAATTAAAGAGACTTGACTTGAATGGAATTCTAGTGTACTACTCACAGCATTCTGCACTACTACTTATTATACACTGACAAATATATGGTGTAGGATTTACTTCCATTTTTACTAGTAAATTACACAAATAATTACAAAGAAACAGCAAAGTGAAATTTTGATATGGAAAGACTTGTTACGCTTTACTTCGATAGTTCACTTCAGACATTCTACTAACTATAAGTAACTCTGCACCTACATGTCAACTAGCTCTCATCAGAGTATTAGTAGACTGTAGGTAGAGTTCGGGTTAGTAGAATATGTTGTGTAAAGTGACCATCGGAATGAAGTGTTGCCTATATTTATTTACAACTTTGAAAAATACATTTTTTCCAGGGTACTTATAGACTATAAACTTGCTTGTTGTTGCTAAAATAGTGCACTTGAAACATGTAGTGTGGAAGATATTTTCACTCTGAAATGGCTAGTAAATGTCACAATTAATTCTACGGCAAGCAATACATTGAAAGACTGAAATAGTATTTTCTTGTAAAATGTACTCCAATATATATTTTTTTATTATTATTTACAACTTCGTAAAATATATATATTTTTTACAGTGTACTTATATACTATATACTAGTTACTAAGGTAGTGCACTGAAATTTGTTTAGAATTTTGTATTAATTCTAAAGACAATTAAACATGACATTTTGAAGTAGTCAAACTTTACAACTTTTACAGTATACTTGAAGTATGCAGTATTCATTACGCATTTCAAATTATATTGAATCTTGATAAACTTTATTAATCCCCAGGGGGAAATGTACATGTCACAGCAGCACAAAAATACAATGAATAAATAGAAAACATACAACAACATTCACAACAGCAACAAATCTTGTTCTCCAGTATCAATTTCTCAAAGCATTATGATTATATTCAACCAAGTAAAAATAAAATAGTCTATCATCTTGTATAACACTAGTTGTAAAATCTAATTGCGGTTGGGAAAAAAGACCTCCTAAAACGCTCCTTGTAACAGCGTGGATGAATTAATCTTGAGCTGTAGGTACTCAAAAAAGCTTGAGATATTTCGTTAAGAGGATGACCATCATGATTCATCATAAGAGAAAGTCTAATCTCCTGTAAGGTGGGTAACACACTCCCCACTTGTCCCAATTGTTATCACATGCAAATATGTTTCAAGTTTAATTCAGTGATTGGCATCTAGTTACGGAAATACATTTTTTGTTGCATTTTTTTAATCCAATTTTGATGGTCAATTTCTGACCTTTTTGGAGTCTAATAAAAAAAAGCAGTCAAGGAACATCATATGATTTTCTTTTTCATTTGTTGCACTGTAATTGGACGAGCGCATTGCATCGTGCGATACAAGACTGACTCGAATGCAACCAATGAGTGACAAAATATGTTGTTCAAGATATATTGCATGTTTTGATGGTATATGTTCTCTTTCTGTATACCTCGCTTTCTGTTTACTTCCCCAAATTGACACTTTTCACATGTTGCTGTTCCACTGTGTCACTACGGTTCCCCGTTGTCCACAGCTGAATGCGGCTCAACCGTTTCCAAGAACTCCGGCGTCCTGTTGTCCCCAAACTATCCCCGCACTTACGAGAACAACCACGAGTGCATCTACAACATTCAAGTACAGGCGGGGAAAGGAATAAACATCTCAGCGAACATCTTTCATCTGGCTCAAGGTGATGTCCTCAAGGTAAATACTCATTCAGAGCCTGTTCAAGCTTCAACACATGTTCTTTTGATACTAAAATTTAATCATAAAGTTCTATTTATGTATTGCAATGACTCCTCTGGCTTCCTTTCCCAGATATACGACGGTCCGGACAGCAGCGCAGAGCTTCTGGGAAGTTTCTCGGGCTCCTCTATGTTGGGTCAGTCGTTGACCAGCACGTCCAATCACCTGTGGCTCGAGTTTTACTCTGATCAAGAAGACACGGCCGAGGGATTTAAGCTAGTTTACACCAGTAAGCTTACTCTTACTCTTCCTCTCTTCCTCATACTCATACTCATACTCATACTCTTCCTCTTACTCTCTTACTCTTACTCATACTCTAACTCTCTTACTCATCCTCTTACTCTAACTCTCTTCCTCTTCCTCTTCCTCATACTCTAACTCTCTTACTTTTCCTCTTACTCATACTCTAACTCTCTTACTCTTACTCATACTCTAACTCTCTTACTCTTACTCATACTCTAACTCTCTTACTCTTACTCATACTCTAACTCTCTTACTCTTACTCATACTCTAACTCTCTTACTCTTACTCATACTCTAACTCTCTTACTCTTACTCATACTCTAACTCTCTTACTCTTACTCATACTCTAACTCTCTTACTCTTACTCATACTCTAACTCTCTTACTCTTACTCATACTCTAACTCTCTTACTCTTACTCATACTCTAACTCTCTTACTCTTACTCATACTCTAACTCTCTTACTCTTACTCATACTCTAACTCTCTTACTCTTACTCATACTCTAACTCTCTTACTCTTACTCATACTCTAACTCTCTTACTCTTACTCATACTCTAACTCTCTTACTCTTACTCATACTCTAACTCTCTTACTCTTACTCATACTCTAACTCTCTTACTCTTACTCATACTCTAACTCTCTTACTCTTACTCATACTCTAACTCTCTTACTCTTACTCATACTCTAACTCTCTTACTCTTACTCATACTCTAACTCTCTTACTCTTACTCATACTCTAACTCTCTTACTCTTACTCATACTCTAACTCTCTTACTCTTACTCATACTCTAACTCTCTTACTCTTACTCATACTCTAACTCTCTTACTCTTACTCATACTCTAACTCTCTTACTCTTACTCATACTCTAACTCTCTTACTCTTACTCATACTCTAACTCTCTTACTCTTACTCATACTCTAACTCTCTTACTCTTACTCATACTCTAACTCTCTTACTCTTACTCATACTCTAACTCTCTTACTCTTACTCATACTCTAACTCTCTTACTCTTACTCATACTCTAACTCTCTTACTCTTACTCATACTCTAACTCTCTTACTCTTACTCATACTCTAACTCTCTTACTCTTACTCATACTCTAACTCTCTTACTCTTACTCATACTCTAACTCTCTTACTCTTACTCATACTCTAACTCTCTTACTCTTACTCATACTCTAACTCTCTTACTCTTACTCATACTCTAACTCTCTTACTCTTACTCATACTCTAACTCTCTTACTCTCTTACTCTAACTCTCTTACTCTTCCTCTCTTCCTCACACTCTTCCTCTTCCTCATACTCATACTCTTCCTCATACTCTTCCTCTTACTCTCTTCCTCTTACTCATACTCTTACTCTCTTACTCTTACTCATACTCATACTCTTACTCTCATAATCTTCCTCTTCCTCTTTTAATCTTCCTCTTCCTCTCTTACTCATACTCTTCCTCTTCCTCTCTTACTCATACTCTTACTCTTACTCTTACTCTTCCTCTCTTACTCATACTCTATCTAACCTGCCAAAAAACAATTTATTCATTGTTATCCACATTATATTTCATCTATAAAAGCATTGTGAACTTTTCTAAATGTACGTTTGGTCATCTGCATGAGGAGAGTCTCTGCATGACTGGCAGATTAATGTGCTGAATTTCTCTCCGTTACGGTAGGAAATGAAATAAAATTGAATGTGGAGGATTTTAACTGTGACGAGATGATTGACAGGGCAGTTTAAATGCTGACAGGAACACGTAACTAAGAGAAGAGCGTCCATTAAAGACTCAGTTATGAAGAAGTAGTTCGTCTGCTACACACTCAAAAGTATTTACTCATTCTTCACAAGAGCACTACACACTTTTAGGGCGTAGTACAAGTAGGCGAATTTGGATCCAGCATGCATCGGTTTGGCCTAAAACACTGTGTTCGTGGTCATGCAGTTTGAAATGTTGACTACGAACACAGAGGTTTTTCAGCTTTCTCCATATTTATGATTCTTTGCAACAATCTCGATTCTTCACTCTTTGAATTCTTGCACTCGGGAACAATAAAAGTCAACACCATTATGACTAAAAGTTTGCTAAGAAGAATTTCCTACTAAAGCAAGGTGGTATTTCACTCTGATCATGCTTAGCCAATAAGAGCAAAGTGGGCGTGACCTTGAGCGACGGTGTGCCCAGTGCATTTGGGTGTTGAAGTTTTCCTACCTATTTGGCCAAAAGGAAACGATTTCTCTGTTTTCTCTAGTCAGGTAGCACCGATTTTCAGAAATGTTTTCGCCTATAGACAAGTTTTATTGAAAGCCTATTTTGCCAGCGGTGAAGTACATCTTTAATTCCACACTACGTGTAGAAACGCACACACACTAGAAGTTGCATGAAAAGCATTGGCAGTTTTAGTCTGTCTCGAGCAGTGTTGGATTACAGAAAGCTTCTTCTCGGTGTAGCTTTTGTTTTCCTACCCAAAAGTGAATATAAAGTGAACCCGCATTCATGAAGCACAGACTTCTGAGTTCATTTGGGATGTTCAAATTCTTGTGAGGAAAGACAAAAGTGAGAAACATCAACAGTGTTTCACTGATATTTCATATCTGATGCTTTGATGATAAAAAAATTCATCCCTACCAAGGCTGCAAATGACTATTTTTATCAGTAATTCCATCTGGATTTCACAAAATTGTAATTACAAAGGCCTTTTCTCACACATATTTACTGATTATTATACTAAATTATTATCATTATAGTCCAAAATGAACACCAGCCAAGTGTCTAATATGAGCAAAATTGACTTTGGTGAGTGAATAAAATGTTACTGTGTGTTCCTCATGTGTTGGCCACTGTCTGCTTTAGGATAATCTGACTCTCAGGAGCGGCTGAAATCACATACAAACTGTCCGCAAAAGAAAAAATCAAATGATGATGGATGCCGTTTTGCTGTATATTGGCAAATAATATATATTTTAATAAATAATGCATAATACAGTTTAATGGGTAAGTGTGGTGTTGGACGCTTACGGATACGAATGAAATCTCCCGCTCCCTCTCAATCTATAAAACTACCTCTCACGAATATATTAGCTCAATTAATTTTAATTTCTGGATTAATATCTTCATTTCATTGTCAGCTTGAACTGTATGATTGTTCTCAGCACTCACTACACACACACACACACACACACACCGTTTATTGCTTTTGTAATGAAAACCGTGAATTAGCGGCATCATATGCATGGATTATTAGTGCGATGGGACTCTTAATTTTCTTTGTTCGAAATTATAGGTCTGTCTTTTCTCATGAGAAGTTTGTAATTTGTCTTCCTCACAGTGCTGTATTATTTGATATATTAATCATAAAGCGGGATTATAGCGTGAGGGAAACGAGGTTAACGCAGTTGTTCTTCAGATGCACTCGCTCATTCACTGCGAGAAACACTGACAGCTTTTACTCTGAGCGTCTCGTTTGTCAGACACTGATAATGTGTTCAATTACATCCCAAACATTGGGATTTTGACCTTAGCTGTGCTGAAGAGAAGGGGGAACAGGGAGGGAACTATTTGGAAGAAATAGCTCTCCCAAAAAAATAAAAAATAAAAAATAATAATTGTCTCATGGCATTTCCATATATTATATTATATTATATTATATTATATTATATTATATTATATTATATTATATTGTATTGTATTGTATTGTATTATTCAGTAACAAGCAGCATCAAAATAATTTCAAATATGAAATATTATACTACAGCTTATCTTTTAAACGAATAGTTCACCCAAAAATTCTTCCATAATTTCGTTTTTTTTTTATTTTTTTTTTATAAAATTTATTTTATAATAAATGACAAGAGTTCACCCAAAAATTCTTCCATAATTTCGTTTTTTTTTTTTTTTTTTTTTATAAAATTTATTTTATAATAAATGACAAGCAGCATCAAAATAATTTCGAATATGAAATATTATAGAACAGTTTATTATATAGTATTATTTGTAATAGTTCACCTAAAAAAAAATTATTCTCCCATAATTTAGTCTCATGATGCGATTTCACTTTATGTTATGTTATGATACGTTGTTATGTTACGTTACGTTACGTTATGTTACGTTATGTTATGTTATGTTATGTTATGTTACGTTACGTTGTGTTATGTTATGTGCATTTCAAGTAACAAGCACTATCAAAAGACTTTCACACATTCATTATTCTATAATGTTTTACATTTCTTCTAATATATAATGTGTAATAAAAAATGTGAAATTGGACTCGTTTTTAGGAATTGGCTGTTACACTAATAATTCAGCATATCATAAACATTTCCGGTATTTTACGCATGAAATATTAGTAAATATAATGACATATTTTGATGCTGCTCGTTCCTGGGACTCGGGTGCCTCCCCCATCTATATAGCCCCGCCCCCAAACTCACGCCATTGGCCAAACCAGTGTTGTTTATGACTATCATAAATCTGCAGCGTTCTTGTGTTCATGTACACATGTAGTCAAAAGTACTGTATCAATAACATGATATTTCCATGATTAATTCTGTTAGCATTGCCTTATTTGAAGAGTTTTCACACAAGACCAGAGTGTAAAGCTGATTAAATCTGCTATATCCATAAACCCTCTAAACATCCTCTGTAATTTCTTCATCTAGCGTGTTAATTAACAGGCACAGTGTTGCTCTCGCAGCATTATAAGGCTGTATGTTCACATAAATGTGAATATTATTATTATGGCTGTGGGTTTATTTCTTTGTTTTACGTTGCATTATGGAAACTCATAACGTCGCTCCGCTGGGACGGTGTAAACGCTGGCGGGCGCGGAGTGTGTGTCGTTCACCCACACCTATCTCAATGAATTAATTAACTGTATCATTCTCTCGTTAAGATCTGATTAGGATTAAACGGTCGGGATGATATTATTGGTGCTCCTGTTCTCTGTAATAGAATATGACACATTAAAAACACAGGAAATTGTGTTTGCTTGTAAAACGTAATTGTACATTTGCAGAAAATGAGTTTGGAAACCCGTTTGTTGATATGTGGCCTGGAGGATCTGGACGTCCATGTTGATTTTGCACTTGATGATTTGTCCTGTGAATGAGAGCGACTTCATCCATGTTCCGACAGTGGAAAACCGTTCCCGAAAAGTGCATATTAATATTTCATGCTTTTGAAATGAAATGCTGTGTTGTGCACATACTTCTGAACTCAACAACACACACACTGCTCTTACACACCGCTTCAACTCTCATTCCTGTTAATGATTTAAAACACACACTTCACACTTTCATTTATTTACGTCTGTTTTTCTCCTCAGACCATCAACATTCCACACACACACACACACACACACACACACACACACGCGCAACACACACACACACACACACTGGGTGTCAAGGCCTTTTTTAAATTTCAGTGAGAAATAGCCACAGTGGATGGATGTGAGATCAATGAATACACAGCAACACACTCACACACCCTCCACACACACACACACACACACACTGATGTATTGACGCTATAATGCACACAATAATATATTCATTAAAACAATCAGCAAGTACACATAAACATACACACAAAGACATACACATATACTCCGATTCACCCACGGCAACCAACAAAAAAAAAACACCTTTATTTCATCTTACCTTTTTTTTTCTACATTCTTATTGCATTGCTTGTTCTTACAGTATGTGTTCCTTTCAAAATCTTCAACACTATTTCAACACTAATTCACAAACTCTAGTATGGTTAAAATTTGAGGATTTTTTTATGTTGCTTCAGTCATGATGTCCATCGTAGTGGAAATGTAAAACATCTAATAAACTACTTAGTTGGCAAAACTTTAGTTTTTTTTACACACATCACACTCACACACACACACACACACTGCAACCCTTCACAGACGTCCACTGGGTCCCGAATAGCATGTTATATCATTTCTGCATATTAAAAAGCATTGCATTTGATTTCACAGTCTCTATTGATAAGCAGTTACTGTATACAGTTCAGGATTCAGAGCGCTAGTGTTTTACTCCACACACAGCTGTGTGCATCCCTAATCCTGAGGATTTATCCTTACATGGATTCCACTTAATTGGTCTTGCAGCTGTGTGTGTGTGTGTGCGTGTGTGTGTGTGTTTGTTGTGAATAATTGATGTACAGCAGAGTGCCTGTCACGCGTCTCAGTGTTTGTGTGTGTGTGTGTGTGTGTGTGTGTGTGTGTGTGTGTGTTTACAGGCTGATTTCAGTCTTACACGTCTCACCTAATTAAACTTTGCTCCCGATGCATGAGTGTGAGGGTGTGTGTAATTGTTGTGTTTGTTCACCTTGTATGTGTGTATCATGTAAACACACGACTGAAGATGAATGTCAGTTTTCTGATGGTAAATACTGTCTTCTAATACCAGTGTAATGTACAGGGAGAACTGTAAGTAAACCGTGCTTATACTCTATATATAATCTGCTTATAATCTAGAGTAATGTTTCATTTGTTATTCACGTTTTTTTCACAATACTTTAATGTTATGTCACACACATTAATATTAATTTATTATATAGAAATGAACATTTGCATTGTGTGTGTGTGTGTGTGATTGAAAAAAAAAAGTTATAATTATATAAACATGTTATTTAGATTTATAATAATATGTATTAATATAAATAAAATATAATTGTAATATAATACACTAATATTTAATATAAAATATGTAATAATTCTATACATTAATAAATAATGAAGAGAAAGAAAAATATAAATAATGTTTTTATGATACATTTATATTGAATTTAATTAATTTATATGAAATATTTTATATATATTTCTGTTTCAAAATGTATTAATTATGAATATTTAATATTTAAAAAAATATTTCATAAAAAAAATTACTGTATAGGTTTTATTTTTCAATATTATTAATACTTTTATTATTTTAATTATTATACATAGTAATATCCAGAGCTGTAGCAAGTAATCCAATAAATGTAAAGAGAACATTTTTAAATTAGGAGTATCCATGAATTATGCACCAGAAAATAAATGGGTTGCAGTTTTTATTTCTTCTTGACGGAACATATGCAGATCCCCCTGGTGTGTTTCCTCTGGTCAGCTGAGAACTACTCTACGTTTAGCTGAGATGTTTCCTGGGTGTGTTTGTGTGTTACCGTTCATGCTTTCATTTCTCACTGTAAATCAGAGATTGCTCAAATCCTGAGTTTAATGTATAAAAAGAGCTTATACTGTTAGACAATATCATATTCACGTATAGCCTTGAGATTCACACAGGAGATACTCATGGGGAAAATGTTTTTTTGAGTACATACTCATTTGGAGAGTGAATATTCATAATTACCACGTTGAAAAGACCAGCATATGTTGTGTTTTGGACACTGGTTTGCTGTTTTCCAGAACGGGATGTTGTCCAGAATTGGATTCGCAGCAGCTGCTTAATTATAGACAACTGAGACGCTCAAACTTCTTAACCTGCAAATCACTCTGAATTACTGGATTGACAGTTTATGCATGCGCTAGTTTAGCAGCAAGACATTAACATCATTTTATTCTTGTATACATTCTTAATTTATCCTGCATGCTGTTTTTTATGACCCCAAATTAATTGAGAGCACATGGATTATTTATTCTTTAAAAACTATACTATACTGTGCTCTGATTGGCCGGCTGGATCAGTGTGTTGTGATTGGTCGAGCGCTTCGAGTGTGTTTGGGAAATGTCCCACCCCTTACCATAACCGCCAGTCTATTAATTTAGTTTATTATTAATTATTATAATGAGGAATATTGTGACGTGGAAGAAAACTCAAGACTACAATGGAGGCGTTTCAGGGAGTTCAGAAACACTGACTTGATATAAAGAGACTTTGCAGAGCTTTTTAATGCTCAAACATCAGCTTACACACTAAAGAGAGATGGAAAAAGCACAATAGGTCATCTTTATCTTTAATCTCCTGCTTTTGTATCAGCAACGTAGAGATCACAATGTTTTCAGAACACAGTCTCAGTCTCAAAACGCTCAGGCAAACTATAAAGAAGTTTCACATTAAGTTGATCGGTCTCGTAGAGTCATCAATATTTATGGTGGACCAGCGTATTCTTGGCTTTTGTATGATGAAATTGATGAACAATAGAGCAGTCAGAGTGAAGTAGCCGGCCTCTCTGTAGACTGAGCGCTAGAAGCTTTGCCTCGGGGATCCACTCGCTCTCATGACAGCGCCTTGGGAATTTCAACTTCAAAATGGTGCACGTCGAGGCTGTGCTAAATATTTCATGCAAAAGCTAGCTGATAAATGTCTCTCTTTATACAGTTATTTTCCCTCTTCACAAAGCAGATCACGTGCAATTATAAAATGTAACATAAAAAATTCATTCGCTTTTCATCCGTGATGAAGCAAGTTGACCGTCCAGATCACTTTCCGTTGTTATTTCACTTGCCCATGTTAAAAACAAAGGACATTTATGTGATTTTTACTCTTTATCATGTGATAAACATCCATTAAATGTGTGATTTAGTTTAATTCCATAATGACTGTAAGAATAATGAGTGTTTTCGGACAGGTTTCCCCACTGGGACAAACACATAGTCCAGCGCCAAAAGCACATCATTGGTTGATTCAAACAAAGTGTTTCTGTACGCTCAAACAAACAGAGCAATGTTTTGAGATTGCCACAGAATGACTGTGTTCACAACTTTCAGGGGAATCAGTGTCTCTGCTTATTAAACTCAAACAAAACCTTTAAAGTCCTCCTGTAGTCAATCATTTTATCCCTTAAAACTCACCAAAATTACATATTTAAACGTTTTTTTCCTTGAAAAACAATTCTTCATGCCTTACAATATCTTGAATGTAACTCGACACCCTCATTTAGATGCGCGGTTCTATGAATATGCAAATGAGCCCCGCCTCCACTCACTCCTCAGCTCAGAGATCCACTGGTTGACGATCACACGTTGATCTGATTGGTTACAAGGTAGTTTGTGACGTCAGAAACACCAGCGATTTCAAAGCGTGTGTTTGAGACTGTCTTTGGTTCACTGCAGTTTTAAGGAGGAAATACTCAGCAATGGTGTCAACTTATGAACTTACACATGCTTTGTCTTAAAGCACATTAAAAACACCACTAGACACATAAACAACATTAAAAGCCACAAATCCACACACACTCCAGCTCTAAAGTGGCCTTTGAGAAGATATCAGACATGATAATCTCCAGGGGCCGGCTTTCTTCTTCTGCGGTGTTTGTCTTGTGTTCGTTATCATTGTAATGACAGTGGTTTCTCTGTCGTAAGGGAACCTGTTCGCTCATGAGTTCAGCGTTTGCTGTAATGCGACACAGAAACAAGCGCTTTAATGAGCGATGTAGTGCAGATATTGTGGCTGAGGCCGCAGTAATGAATATGATAATACTTCCTTTATTTTTGTGATATATGCAGTGGTCCTCTGCTTCTCATGCAAGACCGAACTCATAAATAATGTGGACAGAGTTTTAACATTAATTAATGGCATGCACAAGGAACGTAGTTAAAAGCAAGCGTCTCTTGCATGCATAATTACAGCCCATTGTTGCATGTCCTCGTCGGGATGAGGAGGGGGTGTCAGATCCAGAAACACAGTCTCCACAGAACTCATCATTAATGGCAGGGAGAATACATCTCGTCTTCGTCGTGGGTGGGAGTTGACAGCGCAATAACTTCTGCTTTTGATCTATTGTAGCGGAGTGTGGGGGAAGCTTTAAAGGTGAATCATCTGGACGCATACTCTCTCCTGGATACCCTTTTCCATATGACAACAACCTGCGCTGCACATGGAGCATCGAGGTGGACCCCGGCAACACCGTCAGGTGACTGATTATTCATTAGAAGGAAACGCAGATCGTTAAAGTTCACCCCAAATTAAAATTAGCCCATGATTTACTCACTCACAAGCCATCATAGGTGATATGACATTCTTCTTTCAGACGAATACAATGTGTACACTAATAATATACATTTAATTATGATTTGTATGCACACAGAACTCTACAAATTAGGTAAATATGTAATATAAAACCACCACCACTAATAATATTAATAATTGCATTAATCAAAATAAGGCCGACAGACAGAGCTCCTTATAGTTGTTTTTTATCCACATAATTGAAAGTAATTCCACACTGTAAAAAAACGAATATATATTATTTCATGATTTATCACAACATTTTTCCTGTTGTCAAATCAAATCAATAATTTATGTGGTTCAGATAACATAATATTTTGAGTTTCTGTTGATTAAATCATTCTCCTTTATTGTATTAACTGAAAATGTTTAATTTCAATGAACTCAACATTTTAAGGCAATCATGTTACTTTAAGTTAAACCAAATTGTGTGTGTCCCCTTCAAATCTGATTTGATGCATTAAAAACTAAAACATTTTATAATAAATTCAAAGACACACAAAACATTTGGCACATGTTGGGATTGATAAATCAGTGTAGGGTCGGGTATCAATTATATTTTGAAGTTTCAATTCTAATGTGGTAAAAAAAATCCTAACTATCCTAACTATAAAAATCCAAACGCTATTAAAAACAAGTAAACAGTCAGAACAAATAAATGTGTTTGCAACAGCACACAGAAATAAAACTGAACAAATATACAAATTGCATGTAGATCTAGTGTTCAGGTTCTGAGATTGAAATAAAAAATTTGGAAAATAACACTTAAAATATAGATTAATACTTATTAAACTCAGTCAAGATCAGTGAGTGATTTTCTATTTGTATTTTGTTGTTTGATTGACATTAATGATACAGACGGGAGCAGGTTTATTTGGCTACTGTCACTTTAAGAGATAATGCATGGATCTAATATGCTGATACACTATCTGATTTATGCATATGCTCACTTAAGACAAAACCGACTGTGTTTACAGCACAATCCATGAAATACAAGAACGAGAACTCAATTCAGTGTTCTGTAGAGAGGCGGCTTTCTGTGAGCGTGAACACGGGAACAGATCAGCAGAATCCAAATGTTCGATTCCTAACCCTGTTATTAAGTCACGGGCATAGTGATGGGGAAAACAAAGCTTTTCCAAACTTCAAATCAATTGCATCGCAAAATGATTCACTGTTTCGAAGAGCTCACGACGCCACACGCTGGCGACCCCTGCTGGTCAGAACAGTGTACATGCAACCAAAACCGAACATGCATAAAACACCTTTACAAAGCAATTGCAAATGTTTTAATGAAGGTGTAATCAAGTACCATAAATGCAATTAATAAATCATCCAATACCATTAAATATGAAGTGTCTTTGTAATGTGATATTTTTTTAAATGGGAGGGCTTGTTCTGTTCGTTATATGGATAGCTTGGTGAATCAGACCATTAAATACAACTCTTTTATGAACAAATTTATAACGTTGAACTGAAATCATGCAGGTAATAATCATATGTAGTCACTGGTTCATAAGATCGCCCCCTAGTGGCAAATCATTGGAATTACGAAATTTGTGAAAAATGTGAACGAACCCTTGTTTACTGAAATCACGTGACTTTGGCAATTTGATACACACTTCGAATCACTGGTTCAAAACAAATTATTCGCAAATATCGCGAATCTTTACGAAGTGTGTTTCGAAAGCACTCATCACTTCGACAGAGCCAGTTATTAGAGGAACTGCAGAGGAGCGAGTCAAGCTTATTAACGTAAAACAGATTGCATTGACCTGACCTGAAGTGAAGTATATCTACCGATGTAAATGTCATTTTATTTTCTCATGATTGAGGTCTTTGACCTTTGTTTACGGCGCCGCGTTAGTCTTTACTGGAGGAGGGTCACGCTTGCGGAGGAAATACATTATTAATAAGACTGCTTTATTTATTTATTGGTAGCACTTTACAGTAAGGCCCAGTTTACTAACAGAAGTATTATTCATTGTACGTTCATTTAACTAAATCTTTTTATAGTCTTTCCACGGCAATTTGATAAATTTGTTCCATTTAATGACACATTTGTATAATAAAAATGAAGAGTTGTGATTAACCAAGCGCTCCATTAAACAAACAGAACAAGCCTTACCATTTAAGAAAATATCACATATTATAACTTCATATTTAATGGTATTAGATGATTTATTAATTGCATTTACAGTACTTATTATTGACTTGATTCGATTGCGTTAAGTGTTTTTGTGCACATGAGAGTTTGAGTGTGAATCTGAGGCTTTAATGTGAATGTGTTTCCAGTCTGCAGTTCCTGGCGTTCGACACGGAGGCGTCTCACGATATCCTGAAGGTTTGGGACGGACACCCGGAGAACGAGATGGCTCTGAAAGAAGTGAGTGGATCTCTGTTACCCGACGGCATCCACAGCACTCTCAACATCGTCACCGTCCAGTTCGAGACCGACTTCTACATCAGCAAATCTGGGTTCGCCATCGACTTCTCAAGTAAGACAGGTTTCACACTGCTCACTCCAGAGCTGATCATGGGTGCGAAACAGCTTTATTACGGGTGGAGGGCATGACTATATCATGTTCTGAACTAAAGTATATAAAAAAATATAACGGTGCATATCATGATTATAGTAGTTTGTGCTTTGAATCATTTCAAAGCCTTCATATTTCTTCATAACGTAAACTTTTACCTATTTTATACTGTATGAACATAAATGTTGTTTTTATGAGGTGCATATTAGTAAATATTTATATTTATAAGTAGGGGTCTGTAAGATTGTTCTTTTTTTATGCTCACTAAGGCTGCATTTATTTGATCAAAAATACAGTAAAAATTGCAAAATATTATTACAATGTAAATCATCTGTTTTCTGTGAATATCTAGTAAAGTGTAATTTATTCCTGTGATCAAAGCTGAATTTTCAGCATCATTACTCCAGTCTTCAGTGTCACATGATCCTTCAGAAATCACTCTAATATGATGATTTGATGCTCACGAAACATTTATGATTATAATGTTGAAAACAGTTCATATTTGCATGGAAACTGTGACAGATTGAATTTTCAGGATTCTTTGATGAATAGAAAGTTTCAGCGTTTATTTGAAATCGACATCATACGTGTCTTTACTGTCACTTTTGTTCCCAAACTTCTGAATGTAATTGCCTGAAGAGAATAATGGCTCCTCTGTTTGAAGAAAGAAAAAGCCATTTCGAGGTAAATGCATAAAAAGCGCATCCATTAGCAAGTGATTGTTCAGTTCTGCTCCGACGTTTTCCTGTTCCACGGCAGCATTAGCTCCTGTTCTGCTTAGCCGGAGCCCCCGGTGAGACATTGTGCTCGCTTCCCGAGGCCATGCGACCTCTTCTCCGAGCGGGAAACCGTCCCTCCCGCTGAGATTTCCCAGTAAGTGGAAAGTGAGCACAGCTGGTCACTGTTCCACGTTTCTGCAGGTTCGGTGGCGACGGCCTGCCGGGATCCGGGAACGCCGATGAACGGGAGTCGCAGCGGAGACGGGAAAGAGCCGGGAGACGCCGTGACCTTCGCGTGTGATCCGGGATACGACCTGCAAGGAGAACCCAGGATCACCTGCATCCAGGTGGACAACAGGTTCTTCTGGCAGCCCAGTCCTCCCACATGCATCGGTGAGGGTTACTCAGACACCAGCTCCTCATTTCACACCTGTCAGCTCCAGAATAACCAGAAGAAATGACTCTTTATAATGATAAATCTGTGTGAGGGAAGTTTCTGATCGCGTGCCCAGTCAGCGCTTGCTCTTCTGGGTTATTGGAAACTGGGGTAAAGAATCATGACTTCCCGTGATAAATGCTTCTGGGATACTACATTTATTTTGTGGACCTATTTTCTTAAGTTTGAATCACATTTAGACGTTTTAAAGGTCAATCCGGTTTAAAGCCAGACCTGGAGCTTAAGAACAGTTTATCCTATCAGCTTTGCTCATGAATATTAATGATTTTCTTTTTGGTTACACTTTATTTCAAGGTGTCATTGTTACAGTGTAATGATATATTTAGTATTGAGTAATATTAAGCAACTACAGTCCAACCAGAACATGTTCTTTGAGGAAGTTTGTGATCGCGTGCCCAGTCAGCCCTTGCTCTTCTGGGTTATTGGAAACTGGGATGAAAACTTCCCGACTTCCCATGATAAATGCTTCTGGGATACTACATTTATTTTGTGGATAGAGGGAACCTATTTTCTTAAGTTTGAGTCACATTTAGACGTTTTAAAGGTCAATCCGGTTTAAAGCCAGACCTGGAGCTTAAGAGCAGTTTATCCTATCAGCTTTGCTCATGAATATAAATCATGTGATTTGCATTTTTTGGTTACACTTTATTTTAAGGTATCATTGTTACAGTGTAATTTATTTAGTTATATTAAGCAACTACATGTACTTACTATAGGGTTAGTGTAGGGTTAGGGTTTGGTTGAGGGTTAGTTGCATGTAATTATGCATAATTTACTGTTATTACTATGGTAAGTACATGTAACATATCGTGAGCTTAGAATTATAAGGTTCTATCTCCGTTTAGGGTAGTTCTGAGATATTGAGCTTCAAAGTTTTTACATCCCAACTGGCAATGGAGAGATGGACACTGATGTAACAAGGACACTGTCAAATAAAGTGTTCCCTTTTTTTAAAAATGACTTTCACTGAATGATATATCAGCCAATCAGCAATCAGTCGCCTCACATTTTTTAAGTTAAGAAATTTTAAGTTTAAGTTAGCAGAACTGGCAGACTTTTATTTTGTACTTATACATTTTAATAGTCCTTAACTTGAAATGTTTGAGTACACTGATTCATACATTTAACTTAAAACTTTCATGTAATCTCAATGTGAACACTTTTATTAGTGTGAACGTAGCTAGCTATAATAAGCTAGTTTCCTAACACACTAATTTGTTAACATGTTAACAATAGTATGTAATACAGTAGCACTTGCTGTATGAGTGCAGCAAAATACAGGTTTAATTTGCTCTCAAACTAAGCTCATACACCATTTGTCACCATGATGTTAACTATCCTAAAACCAATTAACAGAAATTCTTCTAAATTAGTATAACAAAACATTAATCACTGCTAAATCTCCAATTAACATTAATCGTGAAAAAAAACAACAAAAAAAAAAAACATTTTATTACACTTAATTTGAGCATTTACTCTCGCTTTCGAGTGTCATGGGCAAAGCATGCTGGGAAATAGAAATCCCAGCCGTTTCAGTTAAACTTAAGTTTCGTCTAAATTAAAATAATTAATTTAATAAAACTCAAAACAATGAAACAGTTCAGTTTACTTAGAATATATCATTTTCTGTGAACTTGAAACAAAAAGAAAGTGCTAAATACTCATAAAAGTTCATTTGTTAAAGTACTAATTAGTTTAAGTTCGTCCTACTCAAACCAATTAACTATTTTGAGCATTAGGATTTAAAAAAAAAATTATTGAACTCCTAATAAATTTAAAAAAAAAAATGCTATTTTAATATTTTTAAAATGTATATTATTTATTTATTCCTGGGATGGCACAGCTGAATTTTTAGCAGCCATTCAGTCTTCATCCTTCAGAAATCTAAAATGCTGATTCACTCTAATATGATGATTTATTATCAATGTGGACTTTTTTTTTATAACCTGTGATACTTTTTTCAGGATTCTTTGATGAATAAAAGTTAAAAAAGAACAGCATGTATTTAAATTATACATCTTTTGCAACAATATACACTATCGTTCAGAAGTTTGGGGTCAGTCGTTCTTTCTTTTCTTTTTTTTTTGAAATAAATTAATCCTTTTATTCAGCAAGGAATGTGTTAACTTGATAAAAAGTGATAGTAAAGACATATATTGTTAGAAAATATTTCTGTTTTAAATAAATGCTGTTATTTTTTTAACCTTTTACTCATCAAAGAATCCTGAAAAAAGTATCCAAAAAAATATTAAGCAGCAAAACTGTTTCCAACATTGATAATAAACTAGTGCTGGGCAACGATTAATCGCATCTAAAATAAAAGGTTGTGTTTACAAATATATGTGTGTGTACTGTGTATAATTATTTTGTATATAGAAATACACACACACACACGCATGTATAATTTTAAGAAACATGTGTTATATATTAAATATTTATATATTTATTTAAAATATATATATACACACACACAGTATATTCATGCAAATATTTCTTAAATATATACATGCATGTGTGTACTTATATGTACAAAATAATTATACATAGAACACACACATATATTATCTATTTTAGATGCAATTAATCGTGAATAATCGTTGCCCAGCACTAAAATCATCAGCTTAGAATGAATGTGACACTGAAGACTGGAGTCATGGTGCTGAAAATTCTTTAATAACATGAATAAATGATATTTGAAAGAATATTAAAACAGAAAACCATTATTTTAAATTGTAATAATATATCACAATATTACTGGGTTTTTTTTCTGTATTTTTGATCAAATTAATCAGAAGAGACTTCTTTTAAAAACATTCAAATCCAAACTTTTGACCAGTACTCTAAACATTACTATATATATTGATTGCACAACTCATAATCTTAAGTTTTATCTTATTATTCAAATTGCAAGTTTTTCCCCCCATGAATCTCATCCTTTGAATAAGACTTTCATGCATTCATTATAATCTGAAGATGGATACGCCACATAGACATTTTTCACTTCATCCCACAAAAAATATCAAACAGAATTTTTGAACAGGTTCATCATAGAGGAGATGTATTCAAGTCATTGTCAGTGTGATTTGCATTTTTAATGCATCTTTGAATAAATTATTACATCCCAAACATATAAAACCCGTGTCACATCGCTGACCCATAACTGCTTTCCATCTTCGGCTGTAAATTGGAGTATGGTGTTGATATCAGACGGAGATCAGTGCGCCAAAGGCCCAATTAATTTCAAATTAACATATGACTTGTAATTGTGTTTTTATCAGCATGGTAATTGGGAAAAGATTTCTCAAGATAGATGAGATGACTCACACTGACATTATTACAGTATTAACAAAACCGTCTCAAATTAATGGCGTATTGTTGGTGCAGTTTTGGGACAGTAAACAAATCTTCATAATGACATGAATATGACCGTCTGCTCTCGATGTGAAGTGCAGCGTTTCCCAAAGCATCGCTCCGCCATTCATGAGCATTATCCTCCCACATCATAATATTTCCCCACCTGAAACATACAGAAAAGGCTCTTGAAAACATGTTCTGCCTCTGATGACCCACAAGGTCTTTTAGGAAGATCACTCTGTGAAAGCTTGTGGAGTTGTCAACAAGCACTTGATAAATGTTCATGTTTTCAATAGGATGCTGCTTGTTTTCTCTTTCCTGTTTTACACACTCTATGAGCATTTTGCATTTCTGCAGCGAGATTTAAAGGGCGAGTTCATGCAAAAGAAATGAAAGTACTGTCATTATTTGCTCAATCTCATGTCATTTTGAACTCGAATGCTGCTATTTCTTCTGTGGCACACAAAGGGAAAAAACTACCCTTCACACAGATGTGATTCATTCGTCAGCTTGTAGTGACATTGATAAAGCTACAAAATGTACATCAAAGGGGACATATCATAAAATCTGACTTTCTCCGTGTGTCAGTGCTATAATCGGTTCTTCTACCGACACAGAAACGTGAAAAGTGAAACCCAGTAACTGTGTTCCGGTGAGTCTTTCTCTGCAAGCATGTTATAAAATAAGCCGATCAGATTTCGCTCTCCTTCTGACGTATGAAGAGGATCTTATTATAATATTAGCGGCCCTT